>JAOTQR010000109.1:25368541-25384321 GCA_025774065.1 Solanum ossicruentum | reverse complement strand
ATTTTGGCGCTGCCTGGGGTTCCGGGCAAAGATTCTCGAAAAACCATACGGGTGGGTCGACGACTCGCTCGGCAAGCGGCACAGGTGGTCGACGGGCGTTGGCTTGGCCCTAGTAGGATTTTATGGCCCAAGGAAGGCGAAACATGCGATTTCAGCCATTTTCCGTGGGTGTTGTTAGCCCACGGATATTGGCGCTGCCTGGGGTTCCGGGCAAAGTGTCACACCCCAAGTCCCATTAGGGTGGACTTGCACCCGTTGCCGATAAGGCCCGGGAGAACCAACCTGTACTATATGCTTACTATCCTTATCACATGAGGTTTGTACCCTTAGCGTGCCTTAAAATAGATAAACAGTGATAATAAGTGAAAAGGGAATGCATATGACTAGGCCGTTGGAGTCACGGTGTCTAACGTACGAAACATAACTTCCCTTTTATTGTACATAGTGTACAAAGCCTCTAAGTAAAGAAGAACATCTGATAAGGGTCGGGACAGGCCCCGCTTCAACTTAATTGTACAACATAAACATAACTTCTAGACATATACAAAGCCTTGAAGCAACTTGGAGCTTAGTGACAATCGCTGAATATCCTGGACTTCTACTGGGGAGATCTATTGGCACCTGTGGCAAGTCATTGCAATGTTCATACGATTCGTTCTTGGTGAACTTTTGTGATTTACATGACATACTTCAATGGAGGTGTCCACAAGAGAAAGCACGAACTACTTACATCGAATTTTTGCCTTCAACACTTGCATCTTCTATATTATTGGCTGTTGTTTTCTTCGGAACAAGCTGCCCTACCCGGGGGTACTTCTCCATAAATTTACATTCCCAGTCCTGCAGAATTTCAAGTTCAGCATCACTAAGCCCTTCAAGGTTGCCATTAATATCTTCAGGTTTGAATGATAACAGAGCCAAGGCTCGGCTTGCATCTCTTCCAGCAAACATTGCATATGAACCACCAGGACCATAGAACATCTTGGAGGTAGATACGTCGTAGATCTGTCCTTTGATAGCCATCAACAATGGTTTTTCTGAATCAGAGCCACTATAAGACCTAAGTTCCTCTTCCGTCATGTCACCGAGATGGAGAGGCTGTCTTTTGACAGGGACAAAATCAGCCGCCGACACGAACATGCCACAAACTACTTTGTAAGTCACCACCATCATTACTACAATAGTGAAGAACGCCGTCGGTGATAACCCTGTGTACTCGAAGATGGTCTCTGTCGTCGTCGCCCATGCCGTCGTCATTTCTCTCACTAGTTTGGTGGAGAAATAGGTTAGGACCTCTTCATTCAGTTACTCTTTTTTCTCGTCTCAAAATTGGACCCCCAGCTACCCACCGCCACCACAATATCCTTTCGATTCGATTCCATGTATTATTGATTCAATTTTTAATTTTTAAATATATTAAATTTATAATTAAGATATTTTTTATCGATTTTTTATTTTTAATGATTTGATTTTTTATTTATCTAATAAAAAATATTCATAAATATATATTTTCTTTAATAATTTGACGCAATACGATGAGATAAAGTAAAACAAATAAATTTCTTGAATACCTAAACTTGATAATATGCAATATTTGAGCTTATATTCTAATTTACTTCCAATAGAAGAGTTATACACCAGAAACCAAGAAAATACACGACTTACAAGCATCAATTTAATATCAAGTAATATTAAATTATTAATATTTAATATTTATGAATGAATAAATTAGTAAATTATTAAAGTTTTAATAAGTTATCAGTTTATCCAATAACCAATACTAAAAATTGAAACCAAATCGATAATCCAATAATTTTTTTTGTAGAATCATTAAAAATCCGTTAACCCAATAATCCTATAACAAAAAAACATGGTGAGAGTCCAATGGAAAGATAATTATGTTCAACTGCCATGCATGAAAGTCGAAGGATAACAAACAAATTATTATGTTCCTACACGTGTTTTTTCTCTAACAAAAACCCTGCAAATACATGCTCCTAGTTCTATAAAATGATCCTCAACAACTACGTCTCAATCTCAAACAACTAATGTGTTTTACCAGGAAAATCTATATCACAATGCAAATTTCTAGTAAGATTATCAAATAACACTTTAGAAATCCCGGAAACTCATTTTAGGGTCTTCTTGTTTGTTGTTGCCTCGCCCTCTTCCACGATAACCTCCTCTTCCTCTTCCTCTACCTCGTCCTCTCCTGGCATGTCTAGAAAACGATCTTCCATGTTTCATTTCCACAAGTGAATGCAGCAGCTCGTCACAAAGAATACATCCCTTGTGGAGTGTAGCTCCATCTTTTAAGGGTGTTGTTTTCTTGTTGAAATCGACTTCTATGATAGTTGAGTCACATTCAGGACACTTATCTTGAGTTGTAGAAATCCGATGAGCACCTTCGGGCAAGGAAACAAGGCAATTGCACATGTTGCAGTAGAGCCTCCATTTTGGAGCACTGACAGGATCAAGAACCAGTGTACCGCTGCACTCTGGGCAGGCACAAACGCCTTGTGCAATCACAGAATGTGGACATGTTGTGTGAGGACAGAGGAAGCAAGGCATTCCGACTCCCTTTCCCAACTTGGAAGAATCACCAGTTTTAGGGGCGCCAAAAAATGTATCAATGCCTTCAAACGGGGGACAGTTGAAGCAATAAGGACAGAGAGGGAACGACTTGCCTTCTGGACCGGGCATGCTAAATAGTAACAGTTCGAAATTATCAAGGGGGCAAGTAAGCTCCTTGTATAGCTGAAAAAAGTAAAAGAAGTTCTATGTTTAGTCAGAAAATTTGGGTGAAATCATACAATAACATGCTAATCGAAAGAGAAGCACTTGCCTTGACTGTACCCTTCTGAGGTACGTAATAGACTTCCTCACAGGTACCACAGTACAGTCGAGCTGGTTGAGTAGATATGTATTTCATATATCGCAAGCATTTGCCACACTTGCTGAGGAGACGTCCAGAGTCGGAGAGTGGAGAAAATTGGGATTCAAATAATGCATCCATGTTTTCAATCTACATGAAGCCAGACACGAGATTCATGAATAATTAGCGTTAGACAATACAAAAGAATTTATGGGCCATAAATGAGAGAAAAGTGGGATGAAGTGCAGAACATGCTTCAGAACTTTATTACCCTCAACTCTAAGCTAGGTTCTAGTGTCACTAGCAGTAATTTATCCAGAATTTTTGTTTAGACTATTAAAGTTACCAGTTTCAAAAAAAAAAAAATTTTTTTGTTTAGACTATCAAGTTTCACTTTTTCGGGACTGCTCTGGACTTTTCTCCTCGAGCCGAGGATCAATCTGAGGTAAGATAAGGTCTGTCCTACTTTGTGGGACTACACTGGGTATGGTGTAGTTGTTTCTTATACCCAAGACACTCATTTCTAAGGATCAGTCTGATATTATTTTATGTCCGGTAACTTTTCAGAAAAAGCAGTAACGGAAACCAGCAGGGCAGATCCACAACTGCAAGGTGATGTTTGCATGACTAGTTCTTAAGAGATGTACTTGGAAGCTCATGATTAAGTTTTTATCAGTGACCATCAGCATGTTATAGATTCAGGTTAAGAAAAAAAGCATCAGCAGTCATCTATTTGTGGACATCAACTTGTTTCTAGTTTGGGAAGGAAGAAAGCAGCAAAGCGCCATCAACCATCACGTAAGAGCTGAATATCTTATACCTGCTTAACAAAATAACTGAACTTCCTTCTGAATTGTTCTAGTACATGCTGCACAACCATTGAATGATCTGCTTGACCTTTAGCTACCAAAGTGATCTGGTGCTCAATGAAACTTCGTATGTCAGGCAAACAGAGATCAGAATCTATGCATTGGTACCCTCTTATCAAGCTAATACCCAGGGGAGTTGGAGCCAATCGCCGCCCAGCTACTACCTGCAATTTGTATCAGCCAAACTCAGAAGTCTAATTTCTAGTAGAAGATTGTTTCACGTCAAAAGAAACATAACAGAAAGCAATAGAGAGGATAATATACAGAAGATAGAATTGGAAAAGAATACATATAGCAAAACCTGGACATAATTGCGTTCACATATGTTGTTAATATGCACAGAGATTGATGCATCTGTTCCAATACCATGCTTCTCCATTAAAGAGATTAGCTCACTTTCGCTGAGATAATCCGGAGGCGAAGTGTTCCCCTAAAATTTTCAAAGCAAAACTGACGTAAAAGGGTTTCTGCGAATAGTAATGAATATTGAATACCAGTAGCACCAACAAAAAATACAATAAACGAAGCAAAGGAAACATCAGGCTATAATAAAATAGAAGTATAAGAAAGTAGGAGAAAAAAAGTACTAATATGACTGGTAAGGGAAACTAGACTGGATGATTACATACTAACCTTCTACACTAATCCTTGACCTCCATATCTTTCTATATAGGGTCATGTTCTCAGTAAGATGCAGGTGTTTCAAATCAATTTATAGTGAAAGAAGAATAAATCGTCAGGTAAAATGATGGATACTGAGGATTCATATAGCCAATCCCAACTAACTTGAAATCAAAAGAATCAATTAATGGACCAATAAATACTACTCAAGCACAAAGACTATCACTTTACTCCAGAGCTGAACAACAAATGAGAAGATCAATTGGACAGATTATGTGATACCTCATCTAGTTCAACTTTAGAAATCTCGATTTTCTCTCCTACAGAGAACTCAGGAAGATTCTTCTCACTAATAGCCAGCCATGGCATAATAGCCGTGAATCCTTTGACTGTGGCAAGCTGCCCAACACACTGAAATTGCTCTCCACCACTTTCAAGTTCAACTTTTATCCTGAGAAGACAGCAAATTTACATGATATAAAAACTTCTCAGCCAGAAATTAAGAATCTTGAAAGATAATTAGATTAATGGTGCCAATATTTGAACTTTTTATAGTCTTCTATACTTTGGCACGTACTCTGCTAGTTACAAGAAAAGAAAAAACATTAATAGCAGGATTTGAATTGGATCTATAGTATGAATAGATAAAATAGCTGTTTGACATGTTTTAGGAAGAAACCAGGATTAGAGTTATCCAAGTTGGTGGTTAGTTTTAAAGATACGTAAATAAGCTTGAAGCAAGAGGAGTTACTAAGACGTTCATCAAGAAACAAAGACTCAACCTTCTATATTTGCAATCTGGAGAGAGAGTTCCCAAAAAATGCTGGCAGATGTACAGGTACAGTTTCCATGCATCATTCCCCAAACTATCCTCACTAGCAGAACGCATTGGAGTTATCGGAGGATGATCGCCTGCATCAGTTCCTGCCCGTGGCTTATTATAACTTTCAGTCAAAAGCTTTTGTGCATAAGCACCAAATACAGGATTATGCACCAACACCCCTAGTGTTCCTCTGAAGTCAAAAGACGAAGGATATGCTGTGCTTTCTGTACGTGGATAGCTGATGGAATGAAAAGAGGAAATAAGCCAAAAGAAAAGGACTGGTCTGTAAAATGCACAGGACGTTTCAAGAAGTACAATTTTTCATAATGTCAAACTCTTACATGAACCTATTACTACATGCAAAGTCCTACAAGAATTCACGGAAAGGAAATTGAAAATTTGAGTTTCCAATTAAGGATTTAAACAATTTTGTTGCAAAAATTAAATGAAATGTCAATGAGCACTCCCCAACTTGGAATCCCAAAATCCTTTGCTCTCTTTCGGGAAGTCTATCCATTACCTTTATGGCCCTAAAACAAAATAAGGAGTCCTTTCGTCCAAACATGCTTGTCATACTTGTTCAATGTGATATTTTTTTAGCATACAATTCATAAAAATGTAAGTTAATTTTTATAGATAAAGCTTTTGAACGTATAAAATCTGTGTATCCTGTCCAAAACAAATTTTTAGTTTTCTATACAAAGGATTGCATCCCTTGGTGAGTTCTAATGAATTTTATCTTACCAATTAAACATAATTTTTAACCTTAGCCCTACCTTTGAGAGGGTAGAGACATTTCTGACAGCCCCTTGACGAAACGAACAGTGGGAAGAAAAGGAAAGAGCAACAACCAGAACGAAAACAACATAATAAGATACCGAGGCTAAAGAAACAACAGGTAGTGATAGAAATTTAAAAATAAGGAAAACAATAAAATATTACTAAGATAACTAAGATGAGAGCATAGCCACTTTCATCAGCTCCACAGATACACTAATGATGCAGCAAGGATACTAGTCACTTTTCGTGCAGTGTTGAACTTTAAACTGACATTAGTGCATTACAGAACTCAATCACTCAGTACTAATACAACATAAGCTAAGTTCACTGAGCAGTAATCTCATATGTACATTTCTAGTATTCAGGAAAAAGAAAAAAGACAAGTTTTTAAACTTTCTCAAGCAAGAAATTGAGTGAAAATATTAAAGACAAAAATGTGGATACGTGAGAAAGAACAGTATAGACAAAAAGAGAGGAAAACCTGATAAAACCTTGAGTGTACAGACGCTCAGCCAATTGCATAGTTAACTGGGGACCAAAGCCCAGTGCACTTGAAGCTACCTGGAAATTTTCAAAATCAGAACCAGGAGGTTTCCAAAGTAAGTGGAAGGAAAATACATTTAAATCATTCAAAAAACATGTAAAGTTTCGAGGGTTCAGATTTATGGACTTTTGAGGACAAGGTTTTAGAAAGATGCAAAATATTGACCCATATACATGAAAATCCAAAAGATGGAACTTCATTGCTTGAACACATAAAGGGCATCTAATTACTTGAAAGTCTAAAGCAGAGAAGAGGGCAACATCATAAACAATGACTCCATGCAGAAACAGTATAAGATGACATGCTCTAGAGTTGTGTTAAAAGAAAACATTTCTACTTTCACCTGAGAGTTACAAGTTAACAAGACAAGCCTTTTAACAAAGTGATTGAGATGCTACTTAAGATACGAGCTTTGACAGGTCAACACTCATAAAAATATTAAACATGGGCAGTGGCCACTTGCAATCCACACCCTTGCCACGCAGCCTTCTTTGAGCAATTTCATTCCTAGTATTTTAACAAATATGAAATCCCAAAATCTATAAAAGAATCTCTTTGGTCTCAGTAAGCAGCTAATGATAGCGGGTGAGAAAACACTTGGTCGGTGCCAAATGTGGAAGGAACAACAAATAAAAGTTACCAAACGCATTCACTTTCAGAAAAGCCAAAACAACTATAACCAGTGCGCAATCATGTAAACGCTTCCTACCTTGTTAATAATGTGTATAACTGATGCCTCTGCACCCGTATCGGATTATTCAAAATGCATTACTTTTGGAAAGATCCGAGCAGCATAGAATAAAATACATCAATGAAGAAAACTCAGGCGATTTTGTGTTCTCTTGGCATCCCCAAAACAAAGTCAGAAATCTAAGGGTTTCCCAATAAATTGGATCCCCAAGAATATAATACGTAGCAAGTATAAATTACCAACCTTCAGAAGATTTACTGTGTTTAGACCAGAAGGACGGCCTTTGGATTCCAGCTTTTCTGATACACGAACAACTCTCATAGTCCCATCCTCTATTATTCTGTTCCGAAACATTGCAGTAACCTATCAATTAAAAAGCTATTAGCAACAGAGGCATGAACTCGATATCTTGGATCAAAACTTCTAGAAAGGTCAAACTAGGAGGAACTCACATCAGCATCAAACAACCTGCTACGTTCCCATTCTATCTTGAGTTCATAACCCTTGTGCATAATGTATGGATGCAGTGTCCAAAACTTTTCTGGTTTGAACATAGTGATTTGCAGGTAACGATCCACACAGAACCCAAGCGTAGGAGTTTGACATGGACCATAGCTGAAATTTTAAATAGGAGTGTGTTCCATTTAGACATGTGATCATTTTGATAATATAATGGTAAAGAGTAACTTGTAGAAGAAAGGAGTAACACGAAGTAATTGACATGTAAAAGCAATTACTTCTTGATGGTTGATATTACTATGAAAGGTGAAACTCACAGAGACTTGTGGAGCAGAAAACTGGTACATTGTAATACACTTGAAGAATGACTATATAACAGCAAGTCATACATAGAAACAAAGTTTTCTTTTAAATAGAACATATCCACCAGTAGACATGATTGAAGTACAATTGAAGACTACATGGAGAGTGCGAACAAAAGAGAGAAACAAAGAAATAAAAAAAACAAAAGCCAGACAAACATACTTTTCCAAACAATCAACAAATAAACCAGAAGAATACAATGTGAGAGCTCTTCTAGGACACATGGCAGAAAGCATGTCATTTGAATCAAACTCTGCCAGAACAAGGTTTGTAAGGATATATCATGTTCAAGACAGCATAATCAACACAGAGAAGAAGCAGAAGCAGCTATGACGATAGGCAGAGCATTTATGAATGTCATTATTATAAGGCAATTTCTCCAAATGATAAAAAAGAAGTTCAGTTAATAAGGTACTGAGTGATAGGAAAACGAAAAAAGTGGAGAGAACCAACGAGATAACCCTTGCATCAAGATTGCCATATTTCCCGTTGAAATAGCTAGTCTGGAAACGTGTAAATGCAACTCCAACTTTCAAATCGATCTCTTGGCGTGCATCTACAGCCAATGCCTCATCTCTGTTGGGTTCGGCTAGGCTATTCATTGCCTTCAGAATATCTTTTTCAGTAACAGAAGAGAATCGAGCACGGTAAATTTTTTTACCATCACTTGTGTGAAATCCAGTGCACTCTATTACTGAACCAATAAGTATAAAGCAAGAATAATGAATTATAACAAAGAAATATTCCAAAAAGCGGAAATAAAGCAGCCAAACGAAGTTTCAAAAAGTAGGCGATTGGAAGTATTATAAAGTGATATTGGTGATGTTCATCAATTTGTCTATAAATAGACATGTATACTTATTGTAGAATATTTGGTGGCTTTATATGCTGCTTAAATTCTGAATTTGTTTTGACCCTTTCAAGGCCTCATGTTAGCTCCTTATATCTGTCAATTCGAGGTATAGATCTTTTATATTTTTTCACTTTGGGATAGTTTGATTCAAAGGCCTAGGTTCAGATCTCAAATCAATAGATTCATTGATCTGTAGAAAAGGCATATTCTGAAATAGGTGTGAGCTCTATAAATCATATGTTGATGCTTCCAAAACAGTGAAATCAAGCACTAAAAAATCATTTCCGACATGCCATTTCACAAGAGTGACGTCAATGGGATCACGCATGATTCCTTGAGTTTCTGTATTTTTTTCTACTGTCTTGTAATTTCTTCAATCTAAACAGAAAATCTAAAATTCCAAAATTTCTTCAGATTGATCATCCATTATTCTTCCACCCCTTTAATCTTTGATAGCAAAGAAGCTACATGAAAAATGTAACAATGAAAAAGTACCTTCAAAGCATATATTTTCTCCCTCACGATCACAGTCCAACCATAGCACCAAATGTGTACAACCACGAGCTTCCTGGCTTAGATGCCTACAAATATGAGCCTTGTATATGAAGGTCGGTCAGAATTTGCTATTTAAATAGGAGACCAAATAAAGATACATATCATTTTAATATCAAATTAACAAAGGTAGATATCTCAAAAGTACAAGATGCAAGAGTAACTTAAATAATAGGGTTAGCTTCAGCAAAATCTTGTCATTTGAAGATACAATGTACATTATTTGTTGAACAAGATGAACTTCTTATTGATAAAGAGATGAAATCATACACAGTTTTTTCCTTTTATTAAGAACATCATTGACTGTTAAGACTACATGCATGATGTCTACTTCTAATGAGAGCCACTAGAGTTTCATCACGAGCACACCGCTCACACTCTTCGATCTTTGTAAGTAGTTCAATGGTTCTACAAGAGTTTCCTACCAAACTTATAAGCTTGAAGTATTTTACTCCTCTGCACCAACTTCTTTAAGGTTCAATGAAATGTATGATGAATTAATACTTTTTTCAAAGCACTCAATTTAGCCGAAGTGACTTACAGACTTCTTATTCCACATTCAGCACAGCCCAAAACTTCCCATAAAAAGGATTCCAATCAGGAGCTGGGACCTTATCTCCTCCACCACTTTTTCAGGAAGAAGGTCCTTGTAATCATATCCTATCCTATTCAATAGTTTAGGCAGATCATCAACTTTAAAATCAGGTTTTGCATACCTCAGCATTTAACACAAAATCACAAGCTTTGTCAAAATATCAAGTTCCTTCCCAGTTTTATTACCCAGTAATGAAAGAACTGCACGAGTAAGAACACTATAATCTTCATCAAAGTTCTTAAGGGAATTTTTGAGAAACTAGCACAAATGTTAAGTTCATACAGAAACGTGAAGACAAATCAATGATCCAAATTTGAAAAAAGATACAATTGCATCCATTTTTAACTATATGATTCCGGCATTGCCAGAAGTGAAAACCAAGACAAATCTTCACCAACATAAGTAGCTTATATGCTTAAAACAAATGCAACCCACCAGCATAGAGATGCTCTTAGTCAAAAATATGATAAAAGCTATTCAAATGGAAAAATATCGGATAACTTCAGTAAACAGGAAGAAGGAGAAGCATTACCTTTGGGTTTGCTTCTTTCTTAAGTATCGGTGCCTGGAAAAGATCTGAAGGATTTGTAGTCGTCCAATCTTGAAAAGCTGCTGGAAAATCTACGCTAGATTATCAGATATAGAAATTCAGATTGTATAGTATAACAAACCAAGAAATTATGAGTGTATATATTAAAAAAGCAATAGCTGGAAGCTCAAGCAATGTTCATACTATACTACAACTCCAAGGACCAGCAGAAGTTTTCAGACATATACCTCAATAAAGATCTTACTGATTTGTGGGGAAAGTAAAGGAAAGGTTTGCAGTAATTTAACTTTTTCAAAAGAAAAAGATGAATAATTTCATTCACACCTCAGGTAAAGCAGACTATGAAAGAATCCCACTTTGATGAAGCCTAGGATAAGGCTCCACAAGGTTCCTTAGTAAGTCATGTGTACTTTGCCTTTTGGTGTAATTTTAAATGAGCCATAGATTTCTTATTGACATGAAGAAAAATTAGCATGTTACACATGGATTATTACAGCTCACACAACTTTTACTTAGAAGTCAAGCCATAGGCTACATAATATAGACCAGGTTGGGCAATATAAAGCCACACGGACAAATCACTAACACCCTATTCCCCATGAGTCTATATTTCTATTTAATTCCTAACTGAGGAGGAAATTGGGAGCAGCATCAAGAAAAGAAACAAAAAACATTTTCTATCCTTGGACATCAGCTCGTGCAAAGGATAGCACATCCTAACAAATTCAATTTTCAAAAGGATTCATCAGTTTTTCCACCTACCTCAAAAGAGGTGACAGGCTTTCATTCCGACTAACTAGGTCAAACGGTCAATTGACGATTTAATTTTCGCCCCATCGAAAAGCAGCCTCAGACATATTTTTGAGTTGGAAACATCAAAATAGAGAAATTGCAAATAACACCAAAATATCCACGGAGAACACAACAATATGGATATTGATTGGACAAACATATTTAACTGCAGGAACTAACCAACCAATGAACACGTCAAAAAAAGTAATGCTTGTTATAATCTGTGATAACAGGAAACCTGAAAACATGACCAATTACTGAAGTCACTTTATAATGTGCACGTGATCCAAGAAACATTGCGTCAAACTCATGGACTTCTGTACTACCTCTTCGTGTTGACATCTGGGCCAAATATATAACAAAATTGCATGAACACTCAAAGTCTATGAATTAAAGAAGCAGGATAATTAAGTTGCTGGCATAGAGCTAGAAGATTTTAAAGATGCTTCTATTTTGAGAACGTTAACAGCCCATCAAAGACACTAGGGATAACAAACCATTAGATAAAAAAGTTACCTAAAAGGTACTGTTCAACACATCATAAGTGAACTACAAGAATCGCAAGGAGCCTATCCACCAAATCATTGCTTTCCAAAGAGAACAATGACATGAAAATAAGGGATGAATCTAGGGAACTGAAAGCTGAAGCCATTTCAGGATAGCACAGAAAATAAACCAATTTCCCCCTTCCTACCAAATTCTAGCTAGTGGAAGCCTCATTTATCGAATCTGAAACTTCAGAAATTGTACACCCTTGCTAAAGCCTCTCTTATAGCAAACATTCAAAAGTCCCAGAGGAAAAGAATGGCAAAAATCTAGCAGTAGCTTTCTCATTAAAATGTTGTCTTTCACTTCAGAAAAATAATCAATCGAAATGTATAAGCTTCCTGTCAGTCTTAAATTTAATCAAAATTAAAAACTAAAAACTAAACAATGAGGGTCGACTGGTTGGAAAAAAAATCCTATATAAGCATATGGGAAACAATTACACACAATTTTGGCATTATTCTCATACCACATTCAAATTGGAAACCAATCTCAGATAAAACAAACAAATGACTTAAACACCTTGCTCCATAGTTCTTTAAAAAGATCAAGGCTAAATTGTTTTATATTATACTTTCTACATCCCATTTTTGATCCAATGAACAAGATACCTACTCAAAAACATATATCCCCATACTATCTACCCGCACTACAATCGCATTATAACTAGTTTGCAAACTAAACTACCCCTAAAATTTAGTCCTTGCATAACTAGTCATGTATTTCCTTTCAAATTAACTGTCCCACATTCAGCACATAAACAACCATGACTATCCAACTAGGGGTGGAGCCAGGTAGAGGTAAGGACACAAAATTACACTGAACCCCCATTTGATTTTCTTCCTATTTTGTATCCCTCACTCAAAATCCTAGCTCAAAAACTATATCCTGAAACTTACAAGCATATGATAAGAGAAAAAAAACAGTTCTTTATAAATAAAATTCACATCAGAAGGGGAAAAAAAGCAAGATTTTGAAGACCCAGAAAGAAAGAATCATACTTGACCACTAGATAGAACTGAGGCAATGGATAAAGCAATGCTAGGCTTCTCTGCTACCTGCAAATTCCCCAAATACTAAATCAATAACCATGAACAAATGGAAGCAAAAACATTATAATTTTTTTTTTTGAGTTTTTAATGAATTTATGAGCACAGATTAAGCAAAGGGGTAAGAATTTCTGTTACCATGAGAACTTTTGGAGCCATTTTTGCAGAAAATTTCTCAACTTTGGAGTTGAACACTTGACCTGTGCGCCAAAGGGTCCTTAATAATCTTACACACAATCGTAGCCGTATGATCTAAAGGAGACATCTGGCCGTTGAATAATTTGGAGAACAAAAACTCGGAAAAGAAAAAAAAGAAGAAGAAATCAAATATTAACTCAACAAAAAATAGGTTCTTAATTTTTCCCAAAGAAAGATAATTATAAGATTTTAATTAAAAAAGTATGATATTATATGTTAAACATTATTTTAGAGAACATGAAATTTATCCTCTGTTTTTACTACTAATAAGTTTTAAATATTATATCAATTATTAATGTGTATTTTGAAATTTTCAATATACTTTTTACTAAAGATATTTATGATTTCATTTGAATAAATTTTTAAAACCACATCAATTATATCAAATTAAAGTAATGATATTAATGAGAAGATTAGTGAAAGAAATTTCTCTTATGAAGGTTGGTGAGTTCCTTTTTTTTTTTCTCTTAACATATTCTTAATTATGATTAAAAAATTTGTTAAAGTAACTAAAACTTAGACCTTTAAATTGCAAACATAATACTTGTCATTCATCTAAATATTGAGAACATGGAAAGAATGTGGAACTTAAATGAGCCAAATTCCTAAATTTGGTAAATTTTTATAACGTTTCCTTAAATAATAATTACTCAATATTTAATCTATATATATATAAATGTATTACTATATTTAAAAGTTCAAATCTAGACTTAATTTAACAAATCTTAATTAAAATAGAAACAGGGGATATTGTACTTACCTCTTCATATAAAACTCAATAAAATTTGAGTTAATCTTTTTTGGCTACTGAGAACTACTGATTTGTCTACAAGGTATTCACATTTTTTATGTTTTTGCTTTGGGGTTTAAAAGAAGAAGTTTTTTTTTCCTCTTGAAACAATTTTTCAGGCTTTTTTAACAAAAAAATCCAATCTTTGTTCTTCGATTTTTCAAAATCTTCTTCTTTAAACCCTACAAAAATATATATATACAAGCTTGATTTTGCAAATTCTGTCCGTATGTAAAGAGCAATTTTTTTTTAGTTTTAAAAAGAAGCAGCAATGTTTGGTTCCTGAAGTTGCTTTTGTTTATTATTACTACAAGATACAGTTTGATCTCTCCCCAGATAGTTGTTAGGCAGAATTGTCCTTGTGCTTTTATCCTTTTCTAGTGACACTGATATAAACAGGTAGCCTCCTGACACGTCCCACCTTAATTCTGCCTCAAAATGGCTTCAAAACGGCGCCAGAACATGTCCAGCACGCCATGGAAAGCTCCAGAACCCTCTAGTGTTTCCTTAGTAATCTTGGGCAATAAGACTTACTAGAGTTTGCAAGAGTTGTAGGCAAACTGTATAGTGCCGTACGACATCTTAGCCAAAGTTCTAAGGTCGTAACACTCCGCTGTCTGGCTCTTTGCCTCTCTCGGCGTATTATGGGCGGTATTTGCAGCTTTCAAGAATTTTAGGTTGAGATAGCATCAGCCGAAGCTGGTAAGTCTTTTTACCTCAAGATTTTGGGTTGTTTCATGACTTAGGAATCTATCACATATATATGTTTAAGAGCGGAATGTGATCATTTCCTTTTCTTTTATTAAAGAAATTTCTCTCTGTTTTCCCAGCTCACTTATGAATGGTTACATTGACGTTTGCTTGGTTAATTCTAGCCCACCACACTATCCTTTTTTCATGCCAAAATTTCTTTGCTGGAGACGGCAAGTTAGCTTCTTTTTTAGTCTTTCTTATGATGTGTTTTGGTGTCCTTCCCCCGGTATGCACATACTGAAATTAACGGTTGATGTTCATGTTTCTCCGCATGGTTGTTTTTTGTTTGATTTATAATCTTGTGTTGTATTGGTACCGCCACATGCCTTTCCGTTTAATTGGAGGTTTAAGGTCGAGGTCATTCCTGTGATAATATTAGCAGCCTTTCATGCATGTGGCATATGATATTGAAGGAAAAGACGACTAGTAATGCAGGTTGTTGCTTACATTCTGGAAGGAGGATTGTATAGATATGTCATTTATTGTGCTCCTCAAGGAGTTGCATTGCTGACTGAGAGGACTAATTTTATATTATTACGAGTGTTTGTACAAGTAAACATGAAATATGGGCTTCAGATTCACTTTGCTTTGTTAATTCACCCAAAGTTTTCAATTTTATATCCATCTGTATGCTCCCTTTCATCAACTAGTTCACATCCATCGAATTACGATGGAAATATTGAAATTACAAGTAACTAAGAGATAGAGATAACTGTTAAAATTACTTCTTTGTTATGAAAGTATCAAGTAAAGACTAGAAACAAGATTTCTTATTCCTCCCGAAAAATATTGAGTTGTATATTACAACGAAAAAAAACCTTTTATTTATAGAAAAAAAACTGAATTGATTTCCAAATAGTTAATTGACTTTAAGATTTAACTCTTAAACAAATCTACATAATAACATTCACTAAAT
Organism: Solanum ossicruentum; assembly: GCA_025774065.1. NCBI lineage: Eukaryota > Viridiplantae > Streptophyta > Magnoliopsida > Solanales > Solanaceae > Solanum > Solanum ossicruentum. The sequence goes on along the minus strand of JAOTQR010000109.1, from coordinate 25,368,702 downwards.
TACCAACCTTCAGAAGATTTATTGTGTTTAGACCAGAAGGACGGCCTTTGGATTCCAGCTTTTCTGATACACGAACAACTTGCATAGTCCCATCCTCTATTACTCTAATCTGAAACATTGCAGCAACAGCAACAGAGGCATGAACTCGATATTTTGGGACA
>JAOTQR010000109.1:25352340-25363084 GCA_025774065.1 Solanum ossicruentum | reverse complement strand
AAAACTAAATATATAAATTAATAATAAAAAAATATTATATATAATAATATAATATTTTATCGAATAGAATTTAAATGAACATTAATTAGTATGTGGCTCCTATATCATTTTAATTTTATTTTAGGAGGCATTACTCTTTTTAACTATTAGTAACATTACTGAAAACTACAGATTCTACTGAAACTGACAGATTATTATGGGAATTGACCAAAAATTTATAACACGTGGTCAATCCAGAAGTTGGCAGGAATACCTTAAAAGCAAGAAAAAAACTATATAGAAAAAATAAAATTAAAATATCCACCAATAGAATTACAATTTCTATGTGCTACTACTCACAGTTTATGTTTTTATTTCTATATTTTTCATGAATTAAAAAAGATTTTAATTATAAAATCAAGTAAAGACACGTATTTTACGCTGGAAAAGAAGAAGTTATTTTTGTACTATTACTCCTCATTTTAAGTCAAAAAGTCTACTCTCTTTATGTTTTTTCTGTGTGAAATAGACCAAACCGACACGATAAATCTCTCACAAAGAATAATTAATGAAGATTTTTACACAAATAATTATGTAAATTTATTATTTCTATCCTAATATATCTAGATTACATACTGATTATACACAACATATCATATTGAAACATTAAGGAATCAATAAATTAATCGAAGATAATAATAAATCAGATCAAATAGGTTGAATGGGTGAAAGCCTCATGGGATAACGGATTGTGAACCTTTTTCTCGAAGAAAAAGCAATGACAATTCTGGGGGAATAAGTATCGACTAATTCTGCACCAACAAGCATGATAATACAAAAAATACAAGTACTATCAGGAATAATTAGACACAAAATGTCTGTAAATGACTTTTTGAACATCCGGCTGGGGATATCTCGAGAACTAAAGGTGCCAGAATCAATTCTTATGCTAGGTTCTCTAGTAAACTTAGAAACGAATTATATATTTATATACCAGATGAATCAATGAGTTATCATAATTTTCTAATTAACCCCTTTCTGGATCAATTACTCTTCGTGCTTTGTCAGCAAGCATAGATATATGTTCACCTATAGCATATACTTCTGTTTTTTTCTTCTTTAGCATAAGGTTTGCCTCCTACTACTGACGTCAGGAGTCCATTGATGAGAAGGGGCTGGGGAAAGCTTGAACCCAATTCCTACGATAATGAATATGAGCGCAATTGAAACTCCTGACATATACATCACATATCCTGGATCAAGTAAAAACTCAGGGGTTCCAACAAGCTACTGCTACATTCATTTCATTAGGAATTGATGATCTTTTAACAATACCTTCTAAGGGATGGCTAGTTCAAGATGTTGAACAACAAAGTTTGATTTTGAAAAAATACCATCATTATGGAAATGTACACGCGGTAGAAAAATTACGTCAATCTATTGAAATATGATATGCTACAAGTGAATATTTGCTAAATCCGTTATTATATCTCAGAGCTCTATCTTGAACACGCGGTGAAAAGAAAGAGTATTTTCGATTCTTTTTTTATATTACTAGAATATTAGGCCTATATTAAGATGAACCACCTCTACTTGTTTTTTCTCTTTTGTGCTCTAACCAAAAACATTTGTTCTTCAACTTTGGTAATCGAGCTTCCACACTTGACACTACTAGACTTTATGGGAAAATGAGTATTTAATGAAATATAGAAATAAAAATATATAAATAATTAGTGCAAGATCGTTACTATAGGTTTTCTAGCCCATTCAAGCCTACACAGCCTTCTTCAATTACCTAGCTACTCCATAAAACTATACAACAACATGATCCCGTGCTTCAAAGGCTCCCGTTCATTGCGAAGTAAGGAGAAATCGGATGTATACAGTCTAACTTTATCTATTTTTATTTATCATTTACTCCTAAATTTTATCTTTACTTATTGCATTTGACCTATCAATAAAAAAATGAAATCAACCTAAATGATAAATTTAGCGTCAACAAGCAAATAGGCTTGTTGATTTGTTACCTGTCTCAACTAGTGAAACTCACTCTTATAAAATACAACTAGAATCTATTACGATAAACTCGATCCTTCAATTCCATTTTATTATGATGGATAAAAAACAAAAATGAGGAAATATTTCTTTTTTTTCTTTTCATTTCCCAAGATGAAGAAAAGTACAGAAAAAATAATTGTTCAGATATAGAAAGATCAATCAAACATTCAATCATCTCTCTGTACAAGTTGAAAATCAAAGATTAAATAAATTCCCATTACAAGTTTGTACAAAAAAACAGCTACGATATAATTAATTAATTTATATTTATGCATAATAGAAGCAAAAGAACAGAGGGAATATATAATTCTAGTTTTTGTCTTCTTTCTTTTATTCTACATCATTGTTCTCTCCCCCTAGTAATTTAGTAATTAATTCCAACTAAATACAACTAATTACACTTAAATCAATTTTGTGTTATTGACTTCACTTGATACTTTCACTTAATCCTAATAATAAAATATTGTAATCACTTATTCCTAGAAACTTTAGAAGATGCATTTATTTACTTTATTATTTGAATATAGTTGGATCAACAACTCTCTGCCACTATGATTATATTGAGTACAGCCAGAAAGAAGAAATCATGGTACAAAAAATATTAATTACTTATAATTTTTTTAAAAATAATTTTCAATTATTATACTAGAAGTATATGAGCTAATAAAAAATACATTATGATGAGGTCATATATTTATATAAAACGTATTATATTGTGTTAAATGATGAAAATGAGGGGGCGCGACAATTAAAATCTTGAGTTATATTATGTAATATTTTTTCGGTTCTATTCTAACTGTCACATTCTTCATTTTCTCAGTCGAATCATATAGACTTTGATTATCATTTTAAGATTTATTTTTTTATCATATTGATAAGAAGAAAAATTGCATCATAATACTTTTCGTATAAATTTTTATTTTAAAATATTATTTTAATTTAGTTTTAAGAAGTGATTAAATTGAATTTTAAAAAAAACGTAACATGACAGCTGAAAAAAAAAAGATATCAAAATTGCAAAAGTATAGTCATACAAAATTAGAAATAATCGTATTTGTAGAAGGTACAAATAGCACAAACAAAAAAAATCAAGAAGAGTAGCTTCAAATATTTAATTATTAGAAAAGGAAAAACTTTATAATATTAGAAATGAATTTTTTTTAGAACTTTATAATGTATGCTCCTAATTTTAGTAGTAAATACTTTTCTATTTAATTACTTTGTGAAGAAGTAACTCCAATTATACTACCAAATGCTATGTATCTTAAATATTAAGATTTAAAAAATATATATATAGTAGGAGTAGCTTTTTTATTTCCTTTTTTCTAAATCTTTTATTTGCTTTTAAATATTTTTCTTGTGGGTCCCTAATAGACCCCTTTAGATCTGTTCTCCTCATCACTCCTTCACAAAACAATTATAAAAAATAGTCCAACCAAGACTTTTTATGTAAATAAAAAAATATAAATCTTTAAGGAAAATAAAGGCAGCCACAAAGTGAGAAATAAAGAACAACTAAAAAACTGTAAAAATAATTGAAAAGGTGCTTTATTGCACTTTCTCCACGTTACGTTTAATTAATTTTTCCTTGTTTTTAATTTTTTTTAAAGGTATTCAACGCTTGAACACTCTAATTAATAATGAAATTTTTTTTATAATTATATTATAATTTTTAATTGTATGATTTATTAGTTTATATAGTATGAGAGATGAAATGGTTATAATATAATATGGGATGATTGAACTTTTATCCATTAATATTAATAAATTCTGATATTTATCCTTTTTTATATTGAGAATTTTTAAAAGGAGTAAACATTTGAAATATAATAATATAAGAAATAGTTAAAATAGCTATAGTTTTACTAAAATTATTATTTAATGCTATGGAGGCGAGCGATATCGAAAGAGAGTTGAGAGAGTTAAATTGTTTATATATATTTGATAAATTGCATGTGTATATCTATCAAATAATTGTATATCTGCAACTGATATGCATATATATTTATATTTATATTTATATATCTGGCAAGCGAGATTGGGAGAGGGAGGAGAGAGATGAGTGAGATCGAGAGAGGTGAGTGAGAGTGGGTAGAAAATGGACAGAGACGAATTATATATTTACATCTGTTGAGTTGAATATTTATATCTGTCAAATAATTGTGTATATGCAACTGATATACATACACATTTGTATATTTGGAAAGAGATTGCAAAGAAACCAGAAGGAAGGAAAGAGAAAATAGCAATAGCTATAAATTGAATTTTTTGCAAACTATAATTGCATAATGTAAATCCATATGAAATGTTTATCTAATTATGTAAAACGTATTTAACCTTGAAATTTATTATTTTTCAATTTCCATGAAAAAAAATGTAATGTTATAATTTACGTATCTACATTAGTACTATCATTTATCTCACAATAAAAAAAAAAAACCATAGATCCACTCCATTAATGTGACATCTCTATGAGTGGAGTTTTTTCATTTTAAAAATAAAATGATTCCATAAATACATAGTGAAGACAGAAAACAAAGAGAAAAATATTTTATTTAAATAAATAAAAATAGAAGGAGAAGGAGAAGTAATTAAAGAGGGGAAAAAATGCCAAAAACACAAAGGCTTTCGTATCTCTTTCCTCTAAACAAAACAAATAATGAAATAAATAGCAAAAAAACAAGAAAACGAAATGCAACATTATTACTATACTTTGTTTTTAAGTGGGATAAAGTTAAAATGGATTTCAAATTTTTCAAATAATATTTTTAAATTTAATTACAAACATTCATTTTAAAATAATACGTTTAATTCATCGACTTATTTTAAAGGATCAAATCAATAAGTTATACTAATGAAATTCATCGTCAGTTGCTATACTATTGCATTAGAATGAAATTGAATCGCGTTTCTTATTTCTTATCCACCGTCATAGACCTGCTTAAATTTTTTTTTTGTAACATTATTTGAGCAAAATGCAATTTGTCAACTCTTGTATATGATTTAGTTAATTTATCACCTTATTTCTAAGTAATTTTCAATAAAGATTTTTTTTAATCAAATCTTAACGACTAAATTGATAATCGAATCGATAATGAAGCCAATATTTTAATGAGTCTATAACAATTTAAAATATCAACAAATCAATAACTGATAAATCAAATAATAAATTTTAAAATTGAACCGAATCAACCGACATGCAACCCTAAATTTGGACAATTGAAATACTATATAGTTTTTTTTTCATTAATTCCCATAACAAAAGAAACATCAGCTAGTTTGACGTTTAAGGCCCGGCAACCAGCCCCCTACTTTCCCCCTATCCCCACCACCACCCTACCTATTAGCAAAAGGTCAAACAAACACTGTCCATTTTCTTTATCTTTCCTTCCTCCTATATTTTTCATTCTCACTTTCCTCATTTTCTCTTCCAATTCTCTCTGTTTTCCCTTTTCTCTCAAACAACAAACTCATTTTCTTCTCAATTTTGTTACTACTCCAAATAGTGTCTCCATTTTGTTTCCAAGAAAAGTCCTACCCTTTTTTCTTCTTCATTAGTTCTTGAATTTTGGCCTTTTGGGGCTGGATCTTTTTTCTTTTTTTCCAAATGGAAAAGGGAAATTTGTTCATGAGTGATGATAACACTCCAATGGGTAGCTATGAACAACTTCAAAATTGCTTCTTTAATCCCAATTTAGATAGCAATACCAATAATTCTGATCCATTTGAGTCAGCATTAAGTTCCATGGTATCATCCCCTATTACAATTCCTAATAATAGTAGTGGTGGTGATAATTTTGTTTTGAGGGAATTAATTGGTAGACTAGGAAGTATTTGTAATTCTAGAGAAATGTCACCAAATTCTTATAACATGAATAATAATAATAATAACAGTACTAACAACTCTTGTTATAGTACCCCTTTGAATTCTCCACCAAAATTGAATCTTTCTATGATGGGAAATTTGCCACCTACACAATTCACTACTGATCCTGGATTTGCTGAAAGGGCTGCTAGATTTTCTTGTTTTGCTACAAATATGGAAAGTGGACAACTTTCAAGAGTTTCAAGTAACCATTCCATCAAGATTCAAGAATTCAAAGATGTCAATTTGGTTGATTCAAGGGAGAATTCATCAGTTTCTGAGCAAATAATTGATACCAATTCCAGAAAAAGGAAATCAATTTCCAAGGGAAAATCAACCAAGATTGCCAATGTAATGTACATTTCTTTTGGTTCTGTTTCTTGAAATTCTAACTAAACAATAAACAATAATTGTGTGTAATTAATTGCAGGAGAAAAATGAATCAAATGCCAAAAGAAGCAAGTCTGAGGAAAATGAAAATAAAGCAGTAAAAGAAGAGCAAAAAGCTGCTGTAGAAGAAAATAAAGATAACCAAAAGCCACCAGAGCCACCAAAGGACTATATTCATGTGAGAGCTAGAAGGGGACAGGCCACAGATGCACATAGTCTAGCTGAAAGAGTATGTCCATTCTCCCTCGTTGCTCGAATTCTTCAAAAAAATTATATTTTTCAAGGATCTATATGGATGTGACAGTATTTTTCGAGCAACATATATTCAAATTCCTACAATTTTCATGTTACCTAACACATTGTTTATTCAACTTGACAGGTGAGAAGGGAGAAAATAAGTGAAAGAATGAAGCTTTTACAAGATCTTGTACCAGGCTGCAATAAGGTAAATTTTTTATTTAGAAAAAAAATATATAGATTTTCTTGATTTTTTAGCAAATTCATAATTGAAAGTTTTACTATAGGTGACTGGAAAAGCTGTGATGCTTGATGAAATTATTAACTATGTACAATCACTTCAACGTCAAGTCGAGGTAAATTATGATCGTTACACACTCAAATTTTGCGGGGGCCAGACAAATTTACTAAATTCTTATACTTGTTTAATGTCATTTGTAGTTCCTTTCAATGAAATTAGCTACTGTGAATCCAAGAATGGACTTTAACATGGAAGCTCTTCTTTCCAAGGATGTAAGTCATTTCAACTCTGTTACTCCGACTCTTCACAAATGTTGCTGCATTGTCGGATTCTCAAAAAATACACTATTTTTAGAGGACGACATTTAAACACTTAAATTGGATCTTGAAAAGTAATGATTTTTTTTGTGCATATTTTTTCAGATGTTTCAATCTAGAGGATCATTGACACATAACATGTATCTATCAGAAACTTCAACACAAACATTTCCTTATGGATTTCAATCTCAACCAAACCAAAATTTCCATAAAGGAGCAGAGTTTCCCTTCCCAAATAATCCTAATTTGATCAGAAATTCAAGCATGCAATTGCCTCCTCTAGATGGTTTTGTTGAGCCTACCCCTCAGGTAATAACAAATTTACCAATGTCGCTCGGATTCTCCAAAAATGTTGTCATATCTGTGTTTGAATATCCAAAATATTGCGAATTCGAAGGTGATGCATGATATGATTACAACATCTTTGGAGGGTCCGAGCAGAATAAAAACTAGTTAAAAATTTGCAAAAATTCAAAATCAAACTCTATTTTATTTATTTTTTCAGGTTCCTACATTCTTTGAGGATGATCTTAATAGAGTAGTTCAAATGGGATTTGGCCAAAATCAAAACCAGAGTTTCCCTGGTTAGTAAATTTGTATAATATCAGTTTATTTTAACTAAATATTCGTATACTGTCAGTATATTGAAGTTAAATTCGCTTTGAAAAACGCACCTAATGATATATTTTTTATCTTTGTTGAATGCAGGTAATAATCCTAATTCTCAAATGAAAGTTGAACTATGACCCAAAAAAAGGTCCAGTAAAAATTGATGAATTTATTTGAGGCCCCCAAATGAGAGAGGCTTCTGTACATAGAATTCAAGAAGAAGAAGAAAAAGAAATTAAAGAGAAATTTTTTTTCTCTTCCAAATTCTTGATCTATTTGGTGATTAATTTGGCTGATTTTCTGATTATTGTTATTATTAATATTTTAATTATTTTTCTTTCATTTATGGAAGAATTTGGAGAGGCAATTAGCAGACTCTCCCCATATTTGCACTTTGTAAAATATTTTGTAGTCTATGTACTTTTCTTACTATTCTAATTTTATCACTAATTTATTGAAGACAAAATTGTTATATTTAATTTTTTAATTTAATTTCCTCTTTATATTTATTTGGCATTTTTTTTAACTCAAAAAAATAGCAATAATTCTCAAATCACATAAAAAAACATAAGTCTCGAATAACGAGATAAACTAAAAAAGGTAAATAAATTCCACTTTGAAAATTGTCTTTTACGCTTATATTCTGCGCCAATTACGGAAAACGTTATTTATTTTTTATTTTTAAAAGCAACTTGCATTTCTCTATTATTTTATTTTATTTTTTCATAAACAAAAATATTTTATAAACTTTAAGCATATATAGCAAAATTTGCAAACAACAAGTTTTTAAATTAATGTTTACACTAAGGTCCAAGCCAATACATTAATTAATACATGCCATAGTAATTAATTAATATGCATTTTTCATCTCTATAATCCCACCTAATTATAAATAAAATATAGCAACTGATTTTCTAGAGAGAAGGTTGAAAAATTAAATCTCTGTTTATTTTTTTTGTGCAAATTAAATGGTGGGAAGCTTTATATATTAAGGGTTAAAATTGTAAAATTAAAAATAGTTATGTTACTCCCTCCGTCACAAATTAATAAAATTTTTGAGGATTTTTTTAAGGTTCAAAATAGTTGAATTTTTCGTATTTCAAGATAAATGTTTGAAACTTTTTTCATATTTGCCCTTTCATTTATTGAACTTTTACATTTTCTAGGAAATAAATGGGCAATAGTGTAAAGTATGGTGTAAAGTTTGTCTTTAAATATTTTTCTTAATATGTGTGTATTACCTTATAAATTCAATTAATATGAGACAGATGGAGTATTTTTTAAAATTGAAAAAGATGTCATAATCATAAGGTGGGGTCAAATTAAAATGAAAAAATGATTAAAAAAACCTTAACTAGCGTGAGTTGTGGAAAAGATAGGATTGTTGTTATTAGAAAACAGCTGTTAGTGGGGACAAAGACAAACAGTGTCTGTTCGAGTCCAGTTGTTTTGATTAACAATTATGTCTTCTTAGTGCAATTCAGCTGGAATCCAAAGCATCTATACTCATTAATCTCCTTAAATTTCACAATAATCCATCAATTTTACTATAACAATAATCTACCTAATGTAGTTTCACACTCTGTTTGGTCGTTGTTTTATTTTTTGAGATCAATTTTTAAAGTTAAATTGAAGTTGTTAAATTTAATATTTTAAATATAAAATTTAAATGATTGACAATTATACGAGAAATGCTGTAAGTTACAATCTTTTTCATATTAACTATGATAAAAAAATACATCTTAAAATATTGACCAGTGTTCATGTAATTTAATCTTGATAAGTGAAATAGTGACAAGTAAAAATGAACGAAGGATATAAATATAATTTGGAAAGATAAAATATATGCATGACACAAGTTTTATTACTTCTACCTCATCAAAATATAAAAATATTGAGAATGTTTTCAAAAGACTCTGAGCTCAAATGATATAAAGAAATAGGGGTAGAACCATAGAATAAGATAGAAATGACAAAAAATCATACTTCCTCCATATTATTTTATGTGATATTCTTTGACTTCACATAATGTGTAAGGGAAAAAGGAAGATTTTTAAAATTCATGATTTAAAATAATTTTTAAAATTATGTGTGTTTATTTTTTTTTAATATTTTATACTCTTTTGGTAAAAGTTTTTTCAATATATGTAATAACATTGTAAAACCAGGTTGGCAAAGGTGAAGTTCTGACTTGGCTAAAGAATCAAATGGCTTTCCTCAAAATTCCTTCTTTTCTAAAGAAACAACAAAAGAAAAAATAGGATAATTAGTCAAAGAAACGAAGAGAGATATGAAATTGACGAGCGGTTTAATACAAAAATGAATAAAGCATAGATTACTAATGTAAATATTAGTAATACTGGGATTATTTTTTATTCCGTATTTGGTTTATTGTTTTCTATTTAATTTGTGTTTGGTTTAAAATTTTATAAAAAGTTTCTTTCCAATTATGTCCTTGAATTATTATGAGATTTTCTATTTCATGTAATTAGATCAAAGTAGATTATTTTTTTGTGACTTCTAACTAGTTAGGAAAATAATAATTTTATCACTGTGTTTACTATTTTATCAGTTGAATTATTTGAGAATAAATAATTATAATCTCAATAAATTCATCTCTAATAAAATATCAATCTTTAATTTAATAAATATAGATCATCTATTATTAAAATAGAAAAGATGATAAACAATTGTAAAATAGACAATCTATTTTTACACATAAAAATTTTATGAAGTTGTAGTTTTAATATAGTGTTTATATCTTACAAGGCCGCTCAACTTTTAGATTATATTTAACATCATTGAACTTTGTTTTGTATCAATAAAATCACTCAACTAAATTAATTATGTAAAGAAATATTGACATGGTAAAATATTTTTTTTGTCTATTATGTAAATATGAAATAACAAATAAATAATTTAAAATTTTGATATGATAAAGCTATTGATTTTTATACTATGAAAATATGATCCCGCAAATAAATAAATTTTGTAAAATAATTTATTTAAATAAATTTACTAGTACAAAACTACAAATATAAAATATAA
>JAOTQR010000109.1:25313243-25352240 GCA_025774065.1 Solanum ossicruentum | reverse complement strand
ATTAAATCCAAGGGATTAGCTAATACCACCAAATGGGAAGTATTAGTTAATACCATGTATGTGATATTAGCTAATCCCTGGATTAATTAATATATGAATCTAAATTTCTACTAAATATGATATTACTTAATATCAATAGCTAATTGATGGATTATTTACTCTAATACATCTTACCAAATATCTTCTGAGAGTATAAAATATATACAAATTTTATCTTTATTTTTATGAGGTTAGTGAATTATTTTAAATAGGTTCTCGATTCAAAAAAATGAAAAGAAATTGAAGCAAAATACAACAAATAAAACGGCAAAACAATAGGGTACAAAACAAATTAAATGAAGCAACATATGGTAATAAACATCTATGAAATTACCAAATAATACTACATATAATTAACATGAAGAAGTCATATAGTAATTAATAAGGAGAACTAGAGAGGTGGTTAGACCCCCACCTCTCCGCAAGGTGTGTGGATTCATCGTCAAATATTTATAAATATTTTTTATTCGTTTTAATATATATGTTTTCTGAATTTATGAATGTTCAAGTTTTCAATAAATAAAAAAAATTAGAATAAAAATGTTATCCACGATAATTGATACATCAAAAGTGCGTCTTTCTATTTAGATGCTTTCAGCAGTTATTCATTCCACACTTAGCTATTCAGTATTTATCGTGAGCACAATAACTGATACAGCAGAGGTGTGTCTTTTCCGATCCTCTCGTACTAGGGAAAAATCCTCTTAATGCCCATAGCAAATTTCACCAAATATACAAATAGAACCTAATCATACATGATTTTTAATTATATCTTTTTCGAGATTGTATTTAAACTTTTACATTCGCCCGAACCTTATACACTTCAAATTAAAATGAATTGATACTAATACGTATATAAAACAAAAATAGACAGGGAGAAATGGGTAAGTAGAGAAAGCATAAAAGAATAGAAAAGAAGTAGTGGAGTTCAGATATGTAGAAATGCTTTAATATTTTTTTCTCCATGTAAAGCTGTCAGCAAATTTACTAACATTTTAAAAACACCAACAAAAAGAAATCTTCAACCATATAACTTGTTTTTGGAGGCTGTTCTAAAATCTATTTTATTTAATTTACATAAAATATAAATTTATTATTTATTTTTTAATCGATATACATATATTATATATTTATCAATTATTTTTAATCTAATCGGTTGAATGGACCGTCGCTTAAGAAGTTAATTTTACTTTCTTTTTTTTTTTCTCAAACACTCCAAAGATACTTCTTGAAAAGAAGATGCATGAATCTTCTTTTATTATTTTTCCTCAATAAAGTCAATTTGGTTGGTGAAAAAAAAGGATTTCAGTTATTTGTTAAATCACTTTTGATCATACCAAACCTATTAAAATCACGAACAAAGAAAAATTAAATTAAATTAAAAAGAAGAAATAAGAATGATGGATTTGACTGCATGAAATAGATTTTTAATAATAACATTTTCCATAATTAACTCCGGACATAACGAAAAATTAGGGTCCACAATGAAATGAAGATAGTTTGAGAGGGATTGATTTAATTTGTTATAGTTGAAGATTATTGATAAACCAATTGAGTTTTTAGATAAGGGTGGTAGGGTTTGGGGGATTGGTCGGGGTGGGAATGGGAGGGGGAGCAGCAGGGGCGGAGCTAGCCCTTTGGTAGGGGTCAATCCAAACTTCCTTCTACGAGAAATTATACTATTTATATATGGTTCAAATAATTTTTACATGTATACAGTAGATATCAACCTCCTTTGATAAGTTATGTGTCTACTTTTTTCAAATTTTGAACTCCCCTTAGTAATAATCTTGACTCTGCTACTAGTGGTGAGAGGGTGAAGTGGGGGTTGAATGTGACATTTGTATACTAGTCTCGTATAGTACCGTAGTTAAACATCTTTTATCGAAAAATTATATAATAAAATATATAGGTCATCCTCTATACTATTTTTTGCTTTGAGAGTAATCTCATGCTACAAATGTTATTCATTATGCTAAAATATTTATATGTTAATCAGGCAAGGTTAAACTATTATGAATATATAAAAAACGAAAATATCATGATAATAGTAACGAGCTCGTGTTATATTATTCCTCATATAGTTTATATTATTATTGTTATTTATCTCATAATAATTTACATATTTTAATTCTTGTATAACTAATGCATGGATTAAACAACTTGAATACGCGAACGTGTGTATATATACACATATATATTAAGGAGTTGTGCTAGAATGTAATAGAGATATCTGTTTTCATCCTTTACTATTTGTCTCGTATCTAAATTTTGAATATGAAATCATCTTTCTTAGGGAGTGTTTTACATAAAATATAAAATTCCTCGTCTTGAATCTAAATTTATATAAATATCAGACCTCAGATAAAAAATCAATAAATAATTAAATATATGTACTACACTTTGGATTATTAAGTCCTTGTTGTGTGGTTGGAAGAGGGGTCCAATTACCAGGCTGTCAATATAATTTTCCCTATCATACCTTCCATTCACTTTATGTCTCTTTCTTTCAACTTAAGCAGCAAATTTATGATAAATAAATAAAATAAAATAAATATAAAAGATTGAATAACCAACTTCATCATTTTGCTTTCACCAACTATATCTTTTAAATCCTCATTTTATCAAATCTATTGTAATCTTTCAAAGAATATCTCAAGATTTCTACTTAAACATGTGTCTATATCAAGTACATAGATTTGGATTATAGCAAAAGAGATTTGCTTATTGTCAAAGTAATTTTGCTTAGCATTATTTTATTAAAGCACAATTTACTCTAATAAGGCATTAATTAGTACTAGCTACTTTAACAATATCATTATTGAGTTTGGATTTGTAAATCATGTTATAATCAAAGATCAAATAAGATAGGGGAATCTTGATAAATATTCTCGGGCATAATACACAAATATAATCTCAAATTTGGCATAACTTTTTAAGTTGCAACTCAAACTTTCATAGTGCATAAATATGACCATCAACTTGGTAATTCCTGAACAAGTAGACACAGGGTAGTTGCTGACATGGCGCGTGAGGTACAATCGGACTGACGTATTTTTTTCAGCCAATATTTCGATGCCATGTTCGTCCACGTAAGCACAACCTGTACACGTCACACCTATTATTTTACACAGCGATTCCTAAAAAAATGAAAAAATAAAATAATTTTTACAAAAAAATTATAAAAAAATTTTAAAAAAAATTAATTTTTTTTTACATAAATTACAAAAAATTACAAATTATTTTTACATAAATTATAAAAAATTAAAAACTAATTTTTTTTTACATAAATTACAAAAAAGTTTTTAAAAATTTTAAAATTATTTTACAAAAAAAATTAAATTTATAGGCCAAGAACATGAAACAAGTGATTTCAACATTTTTCAGTGGGTGTTAGCCTACGGATTCTGGGGCTGCATGGGGCTTCAGTGCAAGATTCCCGAAAAATCATATGGGTTGGACTGCAACGATGTCGGAAGGAGGCCCAGGTGGTCCGATGGCATTGGCGGAGACCTAGTAGGATTTTTTGGGCCAAGGAATCTAGGTTTCTGTGGGTATTAGCCCACGAATTCTGGGGCTGCATGGGGCTCCGGTGCAAAATTCCTGAAAAATCATAAAAGTGGGTCTCCAATGAGCCCGGCAAGAGGCCGAGGTGTCCCGACGGCATTGGCGGAGTCCTGGTAAGATTTTATGGGCCCAGGAACAAGAAACACGCGATTTCAGTAGTTTTCTGTGGGTGTTAGACCGTGAATTCTGGGGCTGCATGTGGCTCTGGCGCAAGATTCCCGTAAAATTATACGGGTGGGTCTGCAACGAGCCCGACAAGAGGCCCAGGTGGCCCTACGGCTTTGGTGGAGTCATGGTAGGATTGTATGGGCCAAGAAACAAGAAACAAGTGATTTCAATAATTTTCTATGGGTATTAGCCCACGGATTCTGGGGCTGCATGGCGCTCCGGCATAAGATTCCTGAAAAATCATATGGATTGGTCCGCAACGAGCCCGGCAAGAGGCCCAGGTGGCCCGCGATGTTAGCGAAGGCCTGATAGGATTTATGGGTCAAGGAACAGAAAACAGGCGATTTCAGCAATATTTTGTGGGTGTTAACCCACAGATTCAGGGGTTTCATGGGGCTCCAGCGCAAGATTCTTGAAAAATCATACTGATGGATTCACAACGAGTCCGAGAAAAGGCCCAGGTGGCCCGGCGGCGTTGGCGGAGGCCTGATAGGATTTTATGGGCCAAAATAGCAAACAAGCGATTTTCAGCAGTTATCTGTAGGTGTTAGCCCATGGATTCTGAGGCTGCATGGGGCTCCAGTGCAAAATTCCCAAAAAGTCATATAGTTGGGTCTGCAATGAGCCCGGCAAGAAGCCCTAGTGGCCCGACGGCGTTTGCGGAGGCCTGGTAGAATTTTATGGGCCAAGGAACAGGAAAACTGCGATTTTGGCAGTCTTTTGTGGGTATTAGCCCACGGATTCTGAGGCTGCACGGGGCTCCGGCACAAAATTCTCGAAAATTCATACAGGTGGGTCCGCAATAAGCCCGACAAGAGGCTCAAATGGCCCGGTGGCATTGCCGGAGGACTAAGAGGATTGTATGGGTCAAAGAACAGGAAACAAATGATTTTGACAGTTTCTTGTGGGTGTTAGCCCATGGATTTTGGGGCTGCATGGGGTCCAACGCAAAATTCTCGAAAAATCATACGGGTAGGTCCAAAATGAGCCTGGCAAGAGACTCAGGTGGCCTAGCGACGTAGGAAGAGGCCTGGTAGGATTTTATGGGCCAAGAAATAGGAAAAAGGCGATTTTGGCAGTCTTCTGTGGGTGTTAACCTACGGATTCTGGGACTGCATGGGACTCCGGCACAAAATTCCCGAAAACTCATACGGGTGGGTCCGCGACGTTGTCGGAGGACTAAGAGGATTTTGTGGGCCAAGGAACAGGAAACAAGCGATTTTGACAGTTTACTGTAGGTGTTAGCCCATGGATTCTGGGGCTGCATGGGGCTCTAACGCAAAATTCCCAAAAAATTATACGGGTGGGTTCGCAACGAGCCTGGCAAGAGGCCCAGGTGGCCTCGCGGCATTGGCAGAGGCCTGATAGAATTTTATGGGCCAAGGAATAGGAAAAAGGCGATTTTGGTAGTTTTCTGTGGGTGTTAGCCTACGGATTCTGAGGTTGCATGGGGCTTCTACGCAAAATTTCCGAAAAATTATATGGGTGGGTCCGCAATGAGCCCAGCAAGAGGCCCGGCGGTGTTGGTGGATGCCTAGTAGGATTTTATGGGCAAAAGAATAGGAAAGAGATGATTTCTGTAGTTTTCTGTGGGTGTTAGCCCATGAATTCTGGGCCTGCATGGGGCTCAAGTGGAAGATTCTCAAAAAATCATACGGGTGGGTCCGTAATGAGTCCCACAAGAGGCCCAAGTGGCCCGGCGGCATTAGCGAATTCTTGGTAGGATTTTATGGGCCATGGAACTGGAAACAACTGATTTTGATAGTTTTTTGTGGGTGTTAGCCCACAGATTGTGGGGTTGCATGGGGCTCCAACGTAAGATTCCCAAAAAATCATACAGGTGGGTCCGCAACATGACCTGCAAACGGCCCAGGTGGCCCGACGGCATTGGCGGAGGCCTGGTAGGATTTTATGGGCCAAGGAACAGGAAACATGCGATTTCGACAGCTTTCTGTAGGTGTTACCCCACGGATTCTGGGGCTGCATGAGGCTCCGACGCAAAATTCGCCAAAAATCTTATGGGTAGGTCCACGACAAGCCTGACAAGAGGCCCAGGTGGCCTGACAGCGTTGGCGGAAGCCTAGTAAGTAGGATTTTATGGGCCAAAGAACAAGAAACAAGCGATTTAGGAAATTTTCTATTGGTGTTAGCCCACGGGTTCTGGGGCTGCATAGGGCTCCGACGCAGGATTTTCGAAAAATCATATGGATGGGTCCGCAACGAGCCCAATAAGAGACCCAGATGGCCCGACGGCAACCTATAGGATTTTGTGAGCCAAAGAACATGAAACAGGCGATTTCGGCAGTTTTCTATGAGTGTTAGCCCAACGGATTTTGGGGCTGCTTGGGGCTCTGACACAAAATTCCCAAAAAATCATACGGGTGGGTTCGCAATGAACCCAGCAAAAGACCCAGGTAGCTCGACGGCGTTAGAAGATTCCAATAGGATTTTATGGGTCATGGAATAGGAAACAGGTGATTTCGATAGTTTTCTGTGGGTGTTAACCCACAGATTCTGGGGTTGCATGGGGCTCCGACATAAGATTCTTTAAAAATCATACGGGTGGGTTCGCAACATGCCCGGCAAGAGGCTCAGGCGGCTCGGCGGCATTAGCGTAGGACTGGTAGGATTTTATGGGCCAAGAAACAGAAAACAGACGATTTCGACAGTTTTCTATGGGTGTTAGCCCACGGATTCTTGGGTTGCATGGGACTCCGACGCAGGATTCCTGAAATATCATATGGGTGGATCCACAGCAAGCCCGGCAAGAGGCCCAAGTGGCCCGACAACATTTGTGGAGGCCTGGTAGGATTTTATGGGCCAAGAAATATGAAACATGCGATTTCAGCAGTTTTCGGTGAGTGTTCGCCCACAGATTTTGGGGCTGCATGGGGCTCCGGAGTAAGATCAATAAAAATCATATGGGTGGGTCCGTAACGAGCCTGGAAAGAGGCTCAGGCAGCCCTATAACATTGGCGGAGGCCTAGTAAGATTTTTTGTGGGTCAAGGAATAGCAAACAGACGATTTTGACAATTTTCTGTGAGTATTAGCCTACTGATTCTGGCGCTGCAAGGGGGTCTGGCTTAACATTCCCAAAAAATCATAGGAATGGGTTCGCAATGAGCTTGGGAAGAGGCCGAAGTGGCCCGACGACAACGGGGAACGCCTGGTAGGATTTTTTGGGCCAAGGAATAGGAAACAAGCGATTTCGGCAGTTTTCTAAGGGTGTTAGCCCACGGATTTCTGGTGTTGTAGAGTGTTATTCCGACGCAATATTTCTGAAAAATTATATAAGTGAGGCCGCAACGGGCCGGGGAAGAAGCCAGGTGGTTCGGCGAAAGCAGAGGACGCCTGGTAGGATTTTATGGGCCGAGGAATATGAAACAGAGGATTTCAGTAGTTTTTTGTGGGTGTTAGCTCAAGGATTCTGGCGCTGCAGGGGAGGCCAGGTGCAACCTTCCCGAAAAATCATACCACCCTTCGTATGTCCGACCTAATTGTTTTTTCCTAATTTCACCAAGTGTTAGGATCATTTATATGACCCCTTTTCATGACCCATAGAAGTATCACAAGTTGTAGATTGGGCTCGTAGTCCCTAGCACCAGATTTCAATTCTTTACTTTTCTTTCAATTTTCTACTAAATTACGGGGTATTACAATGTCTATGTATCTTGTCACGGAATTTCACGAATAAAATATGAAACTTCTTGAAAATGATTATCGGGATTGCAAAAAATGAGGCTATTTGTGAATTTTGCCAGCTTTTGTCTATGACAAGATTCGACTCATGACATAGGCCTAATCCATACATCACGCGTTATAATCTTACCACAAAACCTAAGTCCATGGAGCAAATGTCATACCTATATCTTAGGTACACCATGCAAGAAAGTAGATAATATTTTATTTTTCCATTTTGAAAATTGTAAAAATAAGAAAAATATTATAGCCACAGAAAAAACAGGCACTTTCTTTTGTAATTTATATTTTCTTTTTTGCAAAGAGTTGTTTTCTCTCCATGGGCCAAATGAGATATAGTAATTAACAAACACTATATCTATAATGGACCACAAAAACTTGCCCCACCTTACTGTTCCATTTCCCTTTCTTGTTTAAAATGGTAGGTTTCATCTACACATATCATTTTCATCACCATTTGCCCCATTGATTTTTATTGAATGAGGTGACAATACCTTCCTGGGTAAATTCGACGCACTAAAATTCCTGCTATGTGCAGGTTCTAAGGAAGGATCTAACCACAAGGATCTATTGTACGCAACCTTACCTTACATTTCTGTCATGCGCAAAATCGGGAAAGGTCGACCACAAGAGTTTATTATACACAGTCTCACCTTGAATTTTTGCCAGACGCTGTTTCCAAGGCTTGAACTCGTGACCTCCTGGTCGCATAACAACAACTTTACCAATTAAATGATGTTTCTTAATCACATAAAAGGGCTAAAAGAAAGATATCAACAATTAAATCATTTAAATAATTAAATATACATTTAATTGGCCGGACTTGTGTAAACATTCGATTTTGTTAGGTGCTCTTATCAGGCGAGTTGAAATACAACACATACTCCTTGAAATAGTCGAGATGCATACGAGTTGGTCTGAACATTGATGTTGTGAAAGCAATAATGAGATCCACAACAATTCCATGGCTAATATATGGCTAGGGAATGAGAGCCAACAATGGTATCTTTCTTATCTTTTGTATTTTGAGTGAAAAAGAAAGTGTTTGTGCAAAAAAAGAGAGAAATGGTCCACAATAGAGAGAGTTACATGTCAGAGAAGACAATCCCACAAGCTACTAGTTTAATGGTCTCCATGATATAATAGATTATAATATCAACAAAGTTGCCAAAATGGCTTCCAAATGTTATACAAATAAATACTATGGGCATACTAGTCTGAGCCACTTGAAGATTGCCCCCTATCCTCTTGACACCAAAACCAAGCAAATAAATGATCTAAGCTACAAGTAAACACCCATGTTCATTCTTGGGATCTTTCTACTGTTCCTATTGTCTCTACTTTTAGGTCCCACCCCATCCAAATTCTTGAAAAAAGAAAAAAAATGGATGCCTTCCACACACATCTTCAACATCTGCATATGATTTTTCAATGTTGTGTAGGAAAAAAGAATATAATCTCACATATACCACCTTCCACATCCACGTAACAACAATAACATAACCAGCGAAATCCCACAAATGGGGTCTGGGGAGTATAAAATGTACACATACCTTACCACTATTTCATAGAGATAGAGAAGCTGATTCCGAAACACATCCACATAATTTTCAATATTTGAAATATGGACTTGCCAAAGATAAATGAAGGGAAAAGATTGATAGCATCTAATTCAAACCTAGGGCGTGTAAAATGTACACACACCTTACCACTATTTCATAGAGATAGAGAGTCTGATTCCGAAACACATCCACATAATTTTCAATATTTGAAACATGGACTTGCCAAAGATAAATGAAGGGAAAAGATTGATAGCATATAATTCAAACCTGGGATTAAACTGGGAGTACAAGAGGATGCACCACACCCCACATGAATTTTCAGCCATTGGACAAAAAAAAAAACCAATCATTATGCCTATTGATCAATTGTAGGAATTGAATACAAAGAGCTTGATCGATTAAAGTTTGTTCCTTTCACAATTGGTGAGACAATTCTTATCATTGAAATTTGAAGAGAAAAGCTACACCCTTTCCAAAACTATGTAATGTAACACACTATTATTAGTACATACAACAAACACCACCACCTTTACGTCACACATTTCCTAGTCTATATGTTGCACCTATCATATCCAGAGAACCAAGAAGAAGGCTCTACTAATTTTGTTAAGTCTTCCTCTTCTCTATTGAAATATGATTCAAATTCTTCTTTGCTCAGCTGTTCACGTCCATTGTTCATCTCTCTTGCATCATATGTTGTTGTCTCGGAATTATCAACGATTTCTGATCTTTCTTTAGGCAGGCGGGATTCTTTGAGTAACTGATTCAAATTGTTGATCTCCTTTTCATGTTTTTTCTTCAGATTGTCAATCTGTTTGTAAGCTGTCTTAGCTTCTTGCTCTGCCTCAATAGCTCGTTTCTGCACAACATTGGACCTTATTAGAGAACTCAGGACAACCAAATAATGGCACTATGAGCTGCTATAGCCTCATATGATGTATCATGAAAAGCAAGGTTCATATATTCGTCACCTAGATCTACAACACAGTAATAGCTCAAGCCGACATAGCCAATTTCCACATCCAGTGGAAGTACTACATTATCCAGAGTCAATGAGTATAGACATCCTTCTGAAGGACCAAGTAAGCAAACATAAAACAGATCCAAATGCTCATTCGACATAGCTATAATAATTCCAAAGCAAACATGAAAGATATAAAACACTGTAGAAAAGAGTGTGTAGGAAATCAAAACAACAGAAAACAAATCCATATCCATATTCAGATGAAAATGTCAGGTTATATATTGATTGTAAATACTTGTTTGAGGTGAGCTAGCACTAGCGGGATGATGATGTCTAAAGTAAGTAGAAGAGTGCCATCTGTTTCGGTAAGATTATAATAAGAAACATTTCCTTGTTTTGAGAAGAAAGTGGAAGACAATAAGAACTGTTTTCCCTGTTAAGATCAAAGCAAGATGTGCATGCAGCATGTATCTAGCCCTGTTAAGACCAAAGCAAGATGTGCATGCACAGTACTTGGTGAATATTTATATAAAAGATGTGTTAGCTTAGCTACACGACATATAGGAACTATATAATGATCAAGGAGCAGCATCATAAATGAGTTGATTGAAAACAATCGGAAAGCAAGATGTGCATGCAGCATGTATCTAGCCCTGTTAAGACCAAAGCAAGATGTGCATGCACAGTACTTGGTGAATATTTATATAAAAGATGTGTTAGCTTAGCTACACGACATATAGGAACTATATAATGATCAAGGAGCAGCATCATAAATGAGTTGATTGAAAACAATCGGAAAGCAAGTTTTGGTGTTGCAATGACATGAAAAATACATACTGATAGAATAAAGCGAAACTAGGAAAAAATTGAATCCAAAAACTCACCTCAGCAGCAGTGATAGCTTCTTCAGCCTCTTTAAGCCGCACAAGCAATTCACCAGCAGCTTGTACAGCTTCAGCAGTATCTCTCAGTTGGGCCTGAAGCCCCTTATTTTCATCCCGATAATAACACCTCTCCTTTTCCCTTTCTACTTTTAGAGCTGAAATTTCTGCAGCAAGAGCATTGATAAATTTAGATTCAGCACCTCTCACTCCTGCCTTAGCAGCTGCTTTCTTGACATCCTCCATACCATCTTGGATCTTCCTATGCCTTAAAAGCAATTGCATATGCTTCTCTTCAAGTTCAGCATACTGTTCAAGCATGCGTGCATGTCCCTGCATTGCCATCTGCATTGCTTCTTTCAGCTCTTCCGAGCACTTCTTTTCCAAATCCAGTTCTTGTTTATGCTTTTCAGCCATGCTGCGGCTAACTTCTAAGTCTAACCTCAATTCTTCTACAAGAGAAATCCATTTATTCTCTGTTTCAGTCCATTGAATCCTCTCCTTTTCAAGTCTCTGATCAGCACTCTCTTCAGTGGACTCTGGAATAGTGGATAAAGGCGAAGGCTCACTTGACTCACATGGATAAGCTAATTGCAGAGGAGAACTTGCTTTCTTGGATCGCTTCGGTGAAGAATCTACATAGAATTGGAGCTGGCTTCTCAAATCCTGAATCTCCTCCATCAAAACATCCCTCTCACCCAAGTCAAAGAAGTTCCGATACCGTTCCAGCTCATCTTGAACTCTTCTTAATTCAATTTTCGCACTTAAGATTTCTGGATGATTCTCATACTTCTCCTTCAGAAGCTGAAAAAACATGAATTAGGCATGTATAGCAAGAGGAAAAATTGTACATATCAATAGACAAGGTTCAAGTCAGACACATACCTTATGCTCATGAGTGAGTGACAACAATTCATCTTCCATGAACTCCTCTGTTGGTAAAATTCCATCCATTAAGCTCTCAAGACGAACAATCTTATCCTCGCGTGTTTGGCCAATAATGGCATTGCATTCTCGCTCATGTTTGTACTGTTGAATCTGTCGTTGGTGCAATACATGTCAAATAGATGAAGGAAATAACGAATGTCACAAGTTTTTAATTGAAGGAAATAATGAATGTCACAAATTGTTAATTGACCAACCAAAACCTACCAAACGGTTGAGTTGCATGATCTCAGAAGTTTGCTTGGCACATATTTCTTCAAGTGCCATCTCCCTCCGTATTGCTCCTGCCAGTACTTTTTCTACTGCCTGTAAAAATTATTGCACAGAAATAAGTACGACAGAGTACAAAAGTACAAAAGCCAAACAATACATAAAATCTTCAAACTTACTTTGGGTACTCGAATCTTGAACTTTTCGCAGGACTGTGATCCATCATCAGTTACCAACTGTGATCCATCAGCAGGTACCAACTGTAATCCATCAGCAGGTACCAATTGTGCTCCGTCAACACGAACCAATTGCATGTTTGAGCCATCATTGGCGTATTTAAGCTCTTGCTGTGAATTCCTTGCCTTACATCTACTACACAAGAAAATTGACCCTCCATCAAATGACTGATCATCTGTAACAATAGTTTGGACTCCAACATCTACTTTAGCAACTGGAATAATTGCTCTAATATCAGCAGGTTTGCAAGAAAATCTGAATGTGGACCGCCTCAAAGATGTACTCTGGCGATTACTTATAATTTCAAGTCCCCTATGTAGACTAGCAGCTAAATGTTCGGTCGATGTAAAACAACTTTTACTTCTTTGATTAGCTTGAGAGTCCAAACAAATACTGTTCGAAGGCTTTGCGAAGGAAAAATGTGGTGCATCCAGCTTACTCTCTCTAAGATCCTTCTGAGAAGCACTCAGCATTGAGGATGTCCTTAGGCTTTTCCTACTGCTATTAACTCTTGGTGAAACACTTGGAGTGGGAGATTTCAAAATAGGAGATATATCATTTGGGATTACACCAACGTCTCTACAGGCTGCATCACCCTCTGAACATTTAGAAGAGTTTTCAGGAGTTCTTTCATTGTAGCCTTCACATTGCTCTGAAGCTATTTCTTCCACCAGTTCCCCTGATGGAAGACAATCAATTTCAATGGGCTCTCGAGAAGAATCACTATTAAACCTCTTCAAAATGGAGTTCTTCAGACCAGCCTCAACATTTTCTTCTTTGCAACTTTGGTGAATTGATTCTTCAGCCATCGAACAATTTTCCAAGTTCTGCAGCCCAGCACCATGAGTAACTTTCTTTTCAGCTTGGACAACTTGTTCTGGTACCTCTTCCTCCATGGTGACGTCCTCAGAACCTTCTTCTCCCTTGCATGAGCTATGCTTTTCCTCATTACATCCTTCAGAAGGACCAACGAAGGAACTCCTGGAAAGGGTTTTCCGCAAGATACCAACCTCTTTGCTTCCTTCCGGCAGGAGACCTAACAATTCAGCTTCCTCAACAATCTCCATTTCTGTGTCACCGTCTTCATCTAGAGGAGGTAATGTCATTGGACGGTTGAGGCTAAATTTCAAAAGGTTTAAGCTTCTACGCGCATTCCAACCTGATGAATAATTTCCATTTTGATCTGCTTGTGATCCATTGGCCTTCACTCTTATCAGCTCATCCTGTAAAGAGAAAAGAAAAGAGGGCATTCGTTACACCAAGACTCATAAGGCAAGGATATAGCAGCCAATCATTAAGACAGATATTAACAAAAAATGGATTTAGGTGTTTGCCTTTAACTGCCGTATTACTTCCCTCAGGACGTTTACATCATCTTGCATCTCCTCATTGACAACAGCCTTATTCTTGATTGCCTTTGCACGCTGGGCAAATCTCAGGGTACTGAGAGTCTCACTCTTACAACTGCATTATCAAGGAGAGTGCGGAACTTTACGAATAGTGAAAGAAATTGAAATGTAAACTTTACAAGAATGAAATACAATTGAGGAAAGTATGGTTCTGGTTCTACCTCTGTGCTGGAGAAATTGCACATATCATTGCAAGTTTTGCATTCCCACCAAGAGATTCCTGTAACAAAAATGTCAACTTGGAATCTCTATAGGGAATGTGCCGATGCTTTCCTGTTTGGGAAACATCTGCTAGAATGTTTATCAAATTCCTGCAAATCTCAAAAAGAAAAATAGTGTAATCAGAAGTAAAGGTGAAAATTTAATTTCGAACTAAAGAAAAGAGAAAAAAGATGAAAAAGTTGCAAAATTTGACACCCTACGTATGATGACAAGAACAGAAATTCCACAAAACTCTTACAGAAAGCCTAAGCTTCACTATATTGCTATTTCTCTGGAGAAACAGATAATAGAGGTATCATGCCATGCTGTATAACTTGGCAGGAGGCAGGAAGACACAGATGCAGACGCAGACGCATTCCTTTAGTACACAAACTGGTCAAACCTAATTCAGTCCTTATAAATGTCTTTTAGTTACAGGAGGAAAAAAAAGTAATAACCAGCCAAGCAGACACATAGTAATACACAGTTAGAGATTTAACAAGATTTATGACATTTACTGGCAACCCTCTGACATTAACGTCAATGAAATGAATTTCTCATGCACTCTCTAGAGGATCCCGCCCATATTCATTTATAACATAAAGGTAGATCTGATGCATTCAATCGGTGGTCGGTACTAGATAGCATGTCTTAAATGCCCACATTCCAGGAAGCTGCTATTGGAGTTCTACTTTTCTTTTATCCAAAACCATGTGAAGCAGAGACTTTTCTAACAACCCATTTCATATGAAAAAACAATTTCAGTTCAGGGAAGAACATTCACATTATTTGCTTCAAACAATAATCTTGCATTATGTGAATGGCTTTCTCTTGCAGATAAAACAAACACTTTTCCCTGTCACAAAGGGTACACAATCATACCAGGAAAGCGAGAACTACTAGAGAACGCAAAGGATCCCTAGATGGATCAATTCAATGGTTCC
The DNA here is from genome assembly GCA_025774065.1 of Solanum ossicruentum. NCBI lineage: Eukaryota > Viridiplantae > Streptophyta > Magnoliopsida > Solanales > Solanaceae > Solanum > Solanum ossicruentum. The sequence continues at coordinate 25,337,413 of JAOTQR010000109.1, read as the reverse complement.
AAGGTAAGATTGCTGAATGAAGTAAAATTTGTTACATCTTAAATGAACCAAGTCCCTCTCCTCTTCATCCAATTAGCTAATGAGAAATATGAAATGCATGTTTATGAGTAGATGAAGTAGTTGGCTTATCAATAGCTAAACCACAGAGAACTGTCTAACTTAAGAACATACCCTAGCTGTGACAGGGAGCGATTGATGTTCCCAGCTTCCTTCAGGCGTTCTCCAGCTGCACCGGTTAGCTTTTGCCTTTCTGATCCAGCAAGATCAACGAGATTTATCCTACTTGTCTTTAGGCAGCTTAAGCCATCGGCCATCCTCTGAAAATTAAATTTTATATCAGATCAACAGCAAACATTTCAAATCTCAAACACAAAGAACAATTGGGAAGGTAGCAAGCCACCAGAATATGTAAAACAAAAAATGACAAAGAACAGACCATGCACAACTTGGTTGTTAGTAATTTTAATAGAGATCAGATTATTGTGATTAAGGATGATAAAAGGTCTATAAGGATCACTATAGTCATAAGGACATGAGAAGTATTACCTTGCAATGTGATTCAACAACACAAGTAAATACACTGTGGGAACGTGAACTCTCAGCATTTATACTAGTGGCGCCAGTTCGCCTATTTGACAAGCCCTGTAATATTCATGAGAAAATTTTATTAGCATTTCTAAGTACATCATGCCATATTCAGGAGGCAGCTCCAAAAATACAAAGTAAAAAGAAACAGATGAAGAATGCAGATGAGAATATTTGGCACCAATCTCGGATATTATTGGCTTTACTTAACAAGTAACCAGATTGAAACCCAAGGGGGTTTTCATTGTGACTGGACAGGAAATCCAAAGAAGAGAGATGATTAGAAATTAAAATATGTCACCCTCTCTATTTTTATGTGAAACACAACATTGAAAAAAGAATAAGAAAAAGACACCAACTGCAGCGAGGGGTTCAACAAAGCACGGGCATTAAGTTTTAGAAAACTAACACTCTTGCATTTCCTCCTTGAGAAAATTGCAACAGTGAGAAAGAAGTCCTAAAGGTTAACCGATTGTTCCAAAATAGAAGAGAAGATCAAGCGCTTCTTCCATTCAAATACATGGACAGCTCACTATGTCTAAAGCAATGATGAATATTTAGTCTCAACTTTCAATGTTAGAGCAGAGATCGCCAAATTGAGAATAGTACTGCACAACAGTTATCATTTCATGGTCCCTTTTATCAAAATTAACCTAGATGTGAATGCTACTTCTGTTTCAAACAGTGTTATAAGAAAAAGTTTCTGTCTGAACCTTCATCAAAAGCTTTGTCACATCCTTCATGGTAGAAACATATTCCTCGGTCAAATTTTCAACATAGACACCAGTTCTCACATCCTCCCTTAGCTGAAAAGTGAGCCAATTAAAGTTTATGAATACAGAATTCTCAGATATTAAATACTGAATCAATATTGATGTGTTAGTCTACCTGGAGGTTCCGCTGACTAGGATCCAACAGATCAGTGATTTGCTCATTATATATCTGCAAGTTATGAGTACTAAAGAACTTAGAAAGTTATGCAAGGACCTTATTCACCATGCAAAGGAATCAGTCAAGTTGCCTAACCTCAAGAAACGAGCACCGACATTGATATGCAAGCTGCTTGTCAGAATGCTTGACTTGTTCCTGCAGAGAAAATGAATTCACTACAATCATAAATCTTTATACAGCCTACAGCAGAACTGGAAAAAGGTAACATACATATAATAAGAGACACAACAGAATATCACCTCCTCAATTCGTTCAAAAAGTCGTTGAAAAACACGTGGTGTTAAGCCTTGTTGATCACTTGACAAGTTTTCATCCAACAAGGCGTTGGCTGGTCCCCATATTGTATATGTCTTTCCACTACCGGTCTGATTAATCCAAGTCATAAGAACCATTAAGGGGACATCATGTCAGCAAAATAATTTACAATAGAATATCTGACATCCTGCAGAATATATATTTAGCATATTGCAGAATATAAGGCTAAAATTACCTGCCCATAAGCAAATACTGAGCTGTTAAAACCAGCAAGGCAATTCTCAACAAGTGGAGCTCCGACAAGCTGAAATATATCTAGCTGAAAGATCAAATCAAAGCAGAATCAACCACATTAGTTGATATTTACTTCTAGGCATACCTCTCAAATTCAAATACATTAAAAGCATGTTTAGATTGCCTTTTTTAAGTGCTTTTAAGCCAAAATATCTTTTAAGTACTTTTGGAGTGCCTGGATAAATTAAAAAAGTGCTTATAAGCACTTGTTTTAAGCCAAAAAGAAAAAAAAAAAGTGAAAAGCATGAGTTAGAAATCCTAAACTTATGGTTCTAGCTTATAAATCAAAACAATAAGTCCATCCAAACAGGCTCTATGTAAAAACATCCAAATCAACAAGGAAGAATCAAGCACGTTTCTTTTCAATTATTATGCAGTACTTGATCAAATTGATCTCCCCTACAAACAAAACATTTCACTTTACCTGTGTTGATTGGACATCAGCAATAGAGTCGAATGTAAAATTGTGTCCGGATATTGACAAAGAATCATTAGAGACCTTTTGGGCAACAATTTCACCCTCTTCCTCATCCTTCCTTGGTGGCCTCATCCTCACTATAACCTAAAATCATTGCAGATCATAAGCTCAAAAATTCAACAACTTTGCACAAACAGAATATGTTAAGCCAGAAACCGAAAAACATAGATTGTAGTGAACGACGAGCAAAAGCATGACACCAGAAAGACATGTATGTTTAATAAATCTTAATCATCTTATCGTTATCACATATTTCCAGTAAACTGATCTTACAGGTCAAATGAGTTAGTTCCTTTGGGATTTCACCATCATTTGAACATCAGATTTTAGTGATAATGCAACAACAACATAACAAGAAAGACATGTATGTTTCTATCAATAAAACAACTACCAACTGTGAAACATATATTCCATTTTCTTAGTCATCTTATCTTTATCACATATTTCAAGTCAACTAATCATACAGGTCAAATGAGTTAGTTCCTATGGGGTTCCACCATCATTTGAAAATCAGATTTTCGTGACAATGCAACAACAACAACAACATACAGGTGAAAATCAGATTTTGCGTGATAATGCAACAACAACAACAACATACCCCTACACAAGTGGGTTCTAGCGAGGGCAGAAATGTATGCATACCTTATCCCTAACTTGATAGACCCTCAGCTCAAATTTAAAAAACACATTTTTTATGAAACATAAGCAGTATCAATAACAGGATAGTCACACAAGACAACAAGTAGGGATAGAAAACTAAGAGTGAGATATTCGGATATAGTAAACAATACATAGTGATAAATCAGTTCAGTCTAATCAGAATTTTCTTCAACAAGTTCAAATTCAAAAAAAAAACTGCAATTCATCTTTCAACTGTAAATCAAATAAATTTCACGGAAATCACCTTGACTCCAGAGTCGGAAGATCCAGCACTAACAGCGCCAACCTCTGAACCAACGGATTCAACACTGAGCTTCCGCTTCAAAGGATTAGAATTCGGATGCCTAGGAGGTAACGGACTCTTCATCATCTTCATAACGGGAACAGCCGGTGAAGAATTTAGATCTGACGGAGGCGCATTTTCCTTAGACGACTTGTTCTTCCGATAGGGCGGTGGTGTTAGCCATTTCTGCCTCGCAGAGCTAGGGTTTGGACTCGACATTGCTTCGTGATTCTCCCTCAAGATTGTGCTTCTTGGTTGTGCTGAATGCTTCATTGTTTGTACAGAAATGGCGGATTTTGGGTTAGGGTTAAGGGAGAAAGAAAACTAGCCGTTGGGGGAAATGATGAGATTTGAATTGAAATAGAGGAAAAGAGGGGGGGGGGGGGGGGAAAAGAGGAGGTGAGGAAAAGAGGGAGGGGGGGGGGGGGGGGGGGGGGGGTAAAAAGGTACATGAAACTATCTGAGCCGTTGATTTTGATCAAACGGCTCAAGATGTAGCATTCGTACCGGAAATAAATATTGCTAAAAATGTATTGGATCTAGAAGTGAAAGAGACAAATTAAGAGAGCGTTCTATAATGTTGTTCTATTTGGACGATTATTAGTATTATTTTATGAAATATTATAATATTTAAAAAGATTAACTATTTATATCATTATATAATATCATATATAATTTACATTAGATTATGTATTTACATTAGATTATGTAATAGAATTATTAGATGATAAAATGTTATTTTTTTATATATATATATGATAGGTAGAGATTTAGATATGTAACACAAAAAGCACTTCTAAGTAATTGTCTTATTATAAATCTTATGTCTATCTATATATAATTATTTGATATAAAAAGAGAGAAAATACATATTTTTGTGATGGCAATAAACTGTTACGATGAAACTACATAAATTATATTTTCACATTCCATGACAATGAGGACTCATGAGGGTACTATTCATAATCACAATAATGGGTAAACTATTATAATGGTATATTTAAGTTAAATATAATAGTTTATTTATTTAATCATTTGGTATATATACTATAACATTAACTTGATCAATTTAAATTTATAGATGTATCGCAAGGGCTAAACTAGATAGTAGATATAGAGGGAATAAGGTTCAACAAAGATCTATCAAGGAATAATCATTCCTTTACGAAATCTACAAAATAAATAAATAATTAAGATCATGAACTAATCTCATTCATTTTATAACATTTATTTTATCTACAGCTAATATATTTAAACTTAATAATTATTATACTAAGTTAAATTAGTGGATAATTGTTTCTGTAACTAAACTATTAGATAAATAATTTACAATTTTCACGTCAGTCACATTATTTATTAAAATGCAAGTTGAGATATTTGATGTCGATTGTCGAGGATCGTTTTTCATATAATGGAACGAATATTATTGGTATGCACAAGGAGGCTTAGCAAACGGCAACGATTCTCCTCATAGCTGTTAATTAGTACAGCAATAAAAAGTTCATTTTATTTTATGTGTCAGTGCAATTATTAGGCTTGAAAAGAATAATATTTTGTCTTCATGGCTAACTTTTACTATATTGTTATCCTTTATATTTTTTTCCCCATTCCTCTGATATTCTTGAATCCTATGGTGATAATATTGCTGAATATATAATTGCTTTTATGAAAAAAAAATTATCTTCAGTGTGTTTTTGTCATGATAAATTTAATTCAACTGCAATACATGTACTCAATTACAAGTGAAATATACGGGGAGCAGTGGCGGAGCCATATTCATTTAAAGGGTGTCGATTGACACCTTTTCGTCAAAAAATATACTATTTAGCTAGGTAAAATATTTTGTATATACATATATATTGATACATCTTGACTTCTATATAATTTTACTACTTTAAATTGTGATACCTCTTAGACAAAATTTTGACTCTCTTATTGTAGGAGGAGTTGAACTTTTTTCGACAAAAACTTATACTATTTATACATGTTTAATTAATTTTTTATGTATATATAGTAAATATTGAACCCTTCAACTATTTCATGTGTCTACTTCAAATTTTGAATCCTTAATAAAAATTTTGATATCGCCATTAAATATATATATATATAGATTGAATTAAATTACATAAAATATTTGAATGAAAATGATGTTTATTGAATTTGCAAATCACGAATTCCAAGACCTGTTTTTGATTCCTGTCATCCCATGTTATTTTTGGCACTTATTATATACTCATAATGTATTTTCTTTACTTCCCATTATTTTCGTATTTTCATATCTAATTTATTTCGCTTATGAATTTTTAAGATAAGGATCCTCAAAAAATATTCTCTTTATTTCTATAAGATAGTAATAAGATATGCATACATTCTATCATTTCCAAACTTCACTTGTAAAATTTCAGTAGATATGTTATTGTTGTTGTTGTTACTGTATTTTCTTTACTTGATCAGTGGACATTAAATTTAAGAAAAATAAAAATTTTAAAAGTAAATTTATATATATATAAAATACTAAAGAAATTGTCAATACAAGAATTAAGTATAATATTTTTAAAATTGATAGTAAATATGATCAATATTATTAAGCTTCGATATATAATTAACCAAAAAGCGGATTTGCTCATAAAAAATAAAATAAAACATGATCATCTCAAAGCACATCATGCATATAAAAAGATAATAACATATTTCAGTAGATATTTCAACTTGATAAAAGTTATTTGTAGATAACAAAAAATTCTTTGATGACATATATAGTGGATGGTTGCTACTACTATATTATTTTTCAATTATTACTAAAAGATAAAAAAAATATATATAATATATTTCAAGTTGCTGAATGTGTCACTAAAGTTGTTTCAAATATTAGGCCACAAATTATGCTAATTAATTATTCATATAAAAATCCTTAGTTTTCCCTCTCTTTAAGTGCTATTTCTTTCTGTTTTAATTTGTTTGATTGAGTTTGATAATATAAAATTGTAAAATGTACAAAAGATTTTTGATATTATGATTTAAAATTTAAGATATATTTATAATGTATTAGAATATTATTTAATTTTATAATATTAAACCTATCACGTGAAAAATATTTAGTATTGTGTACCTATAATGACCTAAAAGAAAAGCTAAGGGATACAACACATTCATATAGGATCCAAATTAATTTTAAAAAAGAAGAAATGAAAATGAATGACATTTGCAATTGCCTTTATTTTGTTTGCAATTGCACACCTTTTAGTCATCCATAAACAAGGCATGGCAAAAGAGAGAATGAATTATCTATTTCCTGATTTCAATTTATATGATATCGTTTGTATTTTTTTTTTTAATTTTCAAAGCTAACATAAATTAAATGAAGAAAATGGAATTTCAAATCAAAGTCAAAAGGGTAGTAACCATTAATATATATTTTTTTGTATTTAGAAATTACTCATTTAAACTGTACTAATCATACTCCTCAATAGAGAAGAGCATGCATATTGCAATAATCTAGAAATCAAATGTATCAATCTTTTCTTTAATTTGTTCTGCCTCATGTCATAACCGCTACATATATTTTTTTAAGAATTTAACATTTTTCATTAAAGTACACTCATTCATCATACTACAATCAACTCTAATATCATATTTGTCACAAACACCAAATTCATAACACGTACTATTTGCTTCATTCCAATAAACTTTATAAATTTATCTCTTAAACTACATCATCATCAAACCTAAAATTATACATACCACCTAACAATGATGTCTCCCTTTATTCTAAAGATTGCCAATCTAAAATCCATCCTAATCGATTCAGCCTCTATCATTAACCCCACAAATAATTAGAGTAAAATACTTTTAACACCATAAACTTTGTCACTATTAATGTAATATATTGTAGTAAATTCTTATGCTAAAATTATTTAACTAACAAATAAAAATATTATTAAATAATATAATCCAGTGAATGATGCTATTTTTTACTTTGATCAAATGCTGGGTTTGAAGATTTGGAAAATTAATTCTTCATACAAAATATTATCCATAAGTTCAAATTAATCGGACTCAAATATATTTAGTCTCTTTCCTATCTTTTTTTCACAAAATACGCAGCATCTCGTACATGTTGCCACCACTCCCATTACGTGTCCCCACAAAACTCCTCTATAAAATCCCCCTTCTTCCTTTCTTCTCCATCAATAAAAAAAAACCTCCTTTCTCAATGGCAAAATCCAGAAAATTCCTCTCATCCATCCTCCTCCTCTTCTTCATTTTCAGCTTATTTTCTTCATCAAACGCATTAGGCGGAAAAGTCGGCGGAAGAACACAAATCAAAGATGTGAAAACAAATCAGGAAATTCAAGATCTAGGTAAGTACTGCGTCGAAGAACACAACAGACATTTACAGAAACAAAATGGTGGTTTATTGAGTTTTTCTCAAGTTGTTGAAGCAGAAAAACAAGTTGTCTCTGGTATTAAATATTACCTGAAAATCTCAGCTATTTCCAAATCATCTGGTTCACCACAAATGTTTGATGCTGTTGTGGTTGTTAAAGCTTGGGAGAAGAAGAAAGAATTGCTTACTTTTTCTCCGTCTCCTTCTCCGGCTACGAAGTAACATTTGTGGTGGTTGCTAGTGGCTAAAAGTTAAAAACTTCTACTGGTGCTAATGTTTAAATGATGATGTTAATCTAATTTTGAAGTCTTTTATTTTGTAGCCTCTTTATTTTGTAACCTATTTTGAGTTCACTTGTGTACTATGTGATGCAATAATCAATGAATGACATATCTATAATATGTTGATATATCTAATCAGCTAGATTTGCGGGACTACCAATAAGATTATCCATCACTCACTTTTCAAATTCTACGATGTGATTTTTATTTTAGCAATCGTAATATTGAGAGTAAGCTAGCGCTCACGTGGGTCTTCAATTATAGGCTCAAATTACACGGAGGTGATTTTTTCTTTTTAGATCCAATTAGAATGCAATAGATTCATTAGTATTTTTCACAACAATCGAAATTTAACCTTCTGTGATTGTGAATTAAATGAAAATTACTTTGACAATAAGGAGCAGAGCATTCATCAATTTGAATGTAAGGAGAGTCTTTCCAATTGATTTTAAAAAAATTTGTCTATCTATATAGAAAATATATAAAAATTATATAAATATAAAAATAAGCATCCGGTAAATAAGAAATCTTGTAGATGTTTTTGTTCTTATTGATCTCCTAAGGTTTAATTAAAAAATCCGATCAAAGAATAAAATAAAAAAAGAAGTTTTCATCTACGACTACATGCTCATTAAGAGCTATAGCCTAATAACAAGTAATTACACTAGAAATAACGAATCACACTCTGAAAAGAGGTTCTCTATCAATAGATGTCGAGAGAGAGCAAGGTGTGATTGCATACGACTACTCGACTCATCTCATATGATATGAGTTGATATGATATGATCTCATATTATAAAGCATGGAAATTCCAAGTCATTCTCAGTCACTTTGAAGTGCTGAGGATGCTGGCCAGAGCAATACAGATTCCACATCTTAAAATAAGATCGTTCCACGTTCTTCACCTGAAAATGTAAGGAGCTAGAATGAGCATTTCCATGTTCACTCATGACTCAACACACCGGGATCAAGAAGGTTATTGTTGCTCGAACTCTCCTATACTACATTACATTTAGAGGATTCAATACGCATCCAAGTAAGATTTTTGGAGATGAGTCCGAGCAACACAGAAAAAAAATCTGTTTAGTAACTCACCCAACGTGTTGTGTCGAATAAAGGGCAACTCATTCGCGCAGCCTTGAGTCTATTGGTGAGATCTTGGAGCTTTGGACGATTTAGAGCCAATGACACCGCCTTCTCCTCATATTCCTTCATGCTGCAAAATGTGAAATAAACCCAATTTAGTGAACCAAAAAGGACAACTCTTCTCAGTTGCAACCAAAACAGTCTTTCTACCTCCCAAGTTAGGGGCAAGGCCTTTGTACATACTACTACCCTCAGTCCTTACTAGTGGAATTGCATTGGTATGTGTTGTTGTCGTTGTTGGTCATAAAAGTAACAGCAAGTATAGAACACATACCTGCTGACAATCATCTCATCACCAAGTCCTGTGGCCAAACACAGGGAACCAGCAACTCTAGTAGCCATTTTCACAAGGGGAAGGGTTATCATTGGTAGACCAGCCCAAAGAACATCTGTTCCTGTAGTAATTGTAATGCGGCCTACAAGTGACCAAAAAAAAAAACCAACATTCAAGAACATACGTGATTCTTGAAAGTCAAGACGCGGAATGTTTTTTAATCTTCTTACGTGTCCAAGAAAAGATCAGCCAAGGAGCAGCGCCTGATGTGCTCTTGTTTCATTAAAACATCTGAGAAAATAATTTGGTCTGGTTGCAGGCCTTGTGCAGCAGCATCTGTAACAAGAGATGCTGAATTAGAAACTCTTCATAAACCAATAAACAAGTATTCCTCTAAATCTGAAAATCATACATGCGCGGAGCCTCTTCTCCCCTGCAGCTTGAAATCGGAGAAGCCAAAGAACACTGTTTGGTACACGCTTAAGGATATTGCACCTGCACATACCAATTCAACAGTCCTACTATAGCAAATGTGCTTGTGAAGGTAAAAGTTGGACCAATTTAAACCATTCTTAGTAACTACCATGTAATAAAAATCTCAGGATCCATCTTTTCAAGCTGATTAAAACATGAAAATATGAATTTATCCTCAGGCAGTCCATAATCAGAACGCTTTGGTTGTCTGTTTGGATCCAGCACATCACAGTTTTTCTACAAAGAACAACAGCAAGAGTCTCATCAGCAGCGAAAAATCTTACAAATCTAGAATAGTTCAACATACATACAATTGATTCATTGATAAATCTAGTAAAGTAAGATGATAAAGCTTAGAAAGATCAAGGAAAACTTGCTTGCTTATAATCGTTGACAAAATAGGAATGAGGTAGATGTACAAGCTTCTCTGAGTAAATATGTGAGTACTTCATAGGTGAAACAAACTGCATATAAAGAAATTACACTCAATAGGACCTGATAGAGAGCAAAAGGTTAACAGCAAATATAATATCAATGGTGTCCCAAGCAAATTACCTCATCTGTAATCAAATAATCTATGTATGTTGCCCCCGTGGTTCCAGGGAACCCCATGTATGAAACCTGTATTGGAGCTGGCTGCATGGCAAATATTTCAGTTCTTGCCCCCCTGCAACACAACATTCCGAAATCAAATACTATTTCCAAGCAAGAATGTCTTGGGTAGGGGTAAGTTTGTGTACATCCTATTCTTTCCAGACCCCACTTGTGGAATTATACTGGATACGTCGTGGTGGTGGTGAAGTTTAACTGTACCATGGTATAACCATTAAGATCGATAAGTATTTGTATTCTGTCCTCATTAATCATCCTTGCAGTTGCATCAAATGACAAGGATGACACATCAATAAAATGCTCCGCTTCAGACTGGATGCGAGTCCCCCATTCTGTACCATCATTTGGTCTAAAAGCATAACAGAACACCTAGGAAAAGTACTTGCAGATTTAGAATAAAGGCCAACAGTGGTGCTCAAAGTCGAAAAAAGGAACAAATTGCCCAAACCTCAACATTCTCTCTATTATGCATCCCAAAAACTGAACCCATCAGATGTGATAGTGAGTGATTTCTAAAATCGCTGCTCACATATCTAAACACATCAAAGCATAATATCAACATGCAAATTTCATGGGGGTAAAATGGGAAGTTTAGTGTTAACTGAAACTAGTTAAATGTATAGAAACATGTCATTCGTGTGGAACTAACTAAAAGGGAAAGGAGCTTATTGGATTCCTTAATTGTTGATTATGGCTAATCAAGAGCCTTGGTTCAAAATTAATACCATTTTGTGTCAATCTATCCTTTATTATTGTTCTCAGATACAAGGTTTCCTTCCCATTTTCCGTGTTGCATCAGAGTAGTATAGAGAAACTCACCCAACCTTCAGTCTGCCGTTCCTGCCACCTCCCTTTATTGGCAGCGGTGGTGGATGGGTAAAAGGAGAAAGTGAGTAGCCGGCTGCTGTCAAAGAGCAGTGCTGAGCATGCTTGCGACTGTACAAGCAAATGAAACAGTCAGTATCAACCTCACATCATTAACGTCTTGTGATCGACCCAATAGAAAAGTCTCACCTGATATCTAGAGCAAGCATTGGATCAAGAGGGTACAAAGTTGCATCGAAAGGTTGAACGCTTGGGATAATGGACATCTAAAGAGGTATGTGACAAGACACAGCATCATAGGAAAATATTGTACAGTATCATAGTGATGAAAAGCAAAACAATCATGTAAACTGTAATGATCAGAAAGTAGCTGTAATACCTCAATCTGTCTTCTTACTATTCCTTCAACTTCAGTTAACATCTCCTCTCGGTTATCCCATTCACAGACACACTGCATACCATGATATTGAATGCACAAAATGAAGCCATTTATAGTATGTCTCCGTGCACAAGATGCACTTCGCAAGTGGAAATGGACTAGTAAACAACACTAGGAAAAATACGAGATAACTACCAAGAAGCTTAAGATTAGAACTCTAAGTAAACAGAGCATGAAATGAATTCTAAATGAACTGTGGAAGTACCTATAACAGGGTGAACATACCTGTAACGCATGGAAAAGATCACAGGTTGCACTGGGGAAGTCAGGATGTAGCATCAAAGCTTTTCTATAGTTTTTTATAGCTGCTTCAACATTGTCACTACACAAAAAACCAAAGCATTACCAACAAGCAGAATGGACAGGTAGGAATATCGAACCATGACAGTTGTAGAAGATTAGTACCAACTGATTACAACTCTAACTATTGGCTATATCAGGTATTTTTTTCCATGCTTTTGATGATATTTGTGCAACGTATAAAACGGATCATTAATTAGCTTTGAAGCTTGTAAACCTGAACAATAATACCTCATCATGTCAGCTAAAGCCAAAAATGCATGAGCCTTTGCCATGGTTGGGCTAAAGGAAGTATCTCGCGTGTAGTCTTGTGTAGCTTCAACTTTGTCACTACACCAAAAAAATAAAGCATTACGAACAAGCAGAAAGGACAGGTAGGAACATCGAACCATGACAATTATAGAAGATCAACACCAATTGATTACAACTTCAGAGATTGGCTATATCATACAAACTATTTTCTATGCTTTTGATGATATTTGTGCCACATATAAAACGGATCATTAATTATCTTTGAAGCTTGTTAACCTTAACGATAATACCTCATCATGTAAGCTGAAGCCAAAAATTCACGATCCATGGTTGGACTAATGGCAATATCACGCATATAGTCTAGCGTAGCTTGATCAATTTTACCAATCTCTGTGTGTAACTTATCCCTTTTGGCCAGTCCATCCGTTTCCATAGGCTCAATTCTGAGTACCTCATTGTAGCATGATATGGCTTGTGCATAATGTCCCTGAAAGTATCATTTGGAAAAAAATGATGTCCACTGAAATATTAAACTAGATATAGAAATGGCGCATATTTGCAAATAGTAACTAAAATATTTACCTGTTGCACGTATATGAAGGCGAGAAATATAAATGGAGCTGAGAGGTCTGTTGTGACAGATAAACTCGCTTTAAAACATTGTGTAGCGGCACTCATCATGTTCCTGGACAATAGGAATAGTAATTACTAGATTGAAATATGTAGTTAAGAAGAGAATCGTTGAGATTATGCAAAATCTTACTGCTCCATATAAATGCTTCCCAGATTGGATAGTACTTGTGGATGGTCAGGTTGAAGAGAGAGGCATTGCTACATGCATCCATCAAAAAAGTTGAGAAAATATCAGAAAGACACTGTTGCAAGCCAATTTATGTGACACTTTTCGCTTCAAGATTCAAATTATGTTCACCGACACATTGAAATGAGTGCCACATAAATTGAGACAGAGGGATTGACAATAAAGAAACTAAAGCACATGACTATCCCATAAGGGAACACAACTTACATGATAGCAATCAATTGCTTCCTGAACTTTACCAGCTTCTTGTAGAGCATTACCCTATAAGCAACATTTAAGAGAGCATATCAAATTGATATAAAAAGAAAATGCTATTATCGAGTAGTAATTTTATGGACCAAGTACCAGATTGCTATACGCCTGAAAGAATTCAGCATCATGGGCAATAGCTTTCCTGTAATTACGTATTGCCATTTCCAAATTTCCTTGTTGATAGTATACATCAGCCAAGCTGGCTGCAACGATAGTTCAAAAGGCGAGGATTACAGAAAACCATATAGACAGTCCCATTTTACTTCCCAGCAGAGTGAAAATGGAGTCTCACCAAATGCCAATGCACAGTGTGGTTGCACTTGGAGGGTGCGCTGGTAACACCTTATGGCCTTTCGGGGCATTCCTAGATCCTGGAAAATGCAAATAAGATACTTATCATTGTATTTCTCCATATCCTTGATGAGCACTTGTAAGCATGGGCGGAGCTAGGGGAACACAACGGGATCATCCTAATCCACTTCATCTGAAAATTGCACTTGTATAGTATACTACATACAAAGTTAAACTTTTAATTATTACTTCTTCATACTTTGAGTTCTGTTAGTGAAAATCATTGCTTTCGTCACCATTGGAACTTATGGCAGAATGCAAGAGAGCATACCTCGTATACACTTCCCATGCACAGATAAGTATCTAAGGAGTTTGGATTTAATTTGATTGCTTCCTGGAGGGAATGAACCATTAGAAAGGTCATAACTCATATCAGACATGATTGCTCTAATAACAAACTGACAACTAAACAATGCAACTTCGAAAATGCACATATATATTTTGACTTGATTTAAGTTGGTCCAGTAAACACCCCTAATTAGCTGTGCATGCATTTTCAAAGTTGAATTATTTAGTCGTCCGTTGAGGTCAAGCTGTTAGATGCAAAAGTAAACATCCAAAGTAAAATATAAACACACGAAGTTGGTTATTCATACCTGACAGCACTTCAAGGTCCTGATAAGATCAGTTCTCTCCATAGTAAGGACAGCAAGATTAGATATGCATGCAATGTGCAATGGTACTGTGTAGATATTAAAAGACAAAACATAAAGAAACTCAAACGACAGAGAAACCAGAAAGACCAACAAACTTAAAAATAAGAACTGAAAAGTTTCTTAACAAAAAGGTGAACTCAATTAGTGTTATCAAATTTGAATTGCCAGTCCGTTAATTTAAAGAATTTCTATGTTATCAAATTAATGTAACATGTTGTAGCTGGTAATATGCATTCTTTTTCAAAATTATAGACCTCACTTGTAATGTTGTATATATTCTTTGGTGACTCAATGTCCAAAACGGGCCTATGGCATCGGTTTTTGGTACCGGCCTAGAATTGGAAAGTGATAAGTGTATATAGCTTGAATACTTAAATTGGGCTTAATTAACCACGTGGAAGTGTTTTAGTTAATGAAAGAAAATGCAACAGAAAGAAAACAACAACAACATTACCCAATGCCTCAAAGGCTCCCGCCCATTGCGGGGTAAGCGAGAGTTGAACATACGTAGCCTGATTCCTATGTTTAAATAAATAGCGCGACTATTTACAGATGACCCACGATGAGCGTCGAAATTTGCATTGACTAACTGCTACTTCACAATGGAAAGAGTGAAAGAAGTGCAGACAGTTTAAACAGTCATTTTGCTTTATTCCGACAACAGAAAGAAAACGTTGATAAGAAATGTAAGCATCTCATGGATTATGTGTCTGTCTGACTTCGTAAATTTTGAAAAATAACTCGTCGCTTGCGCCAATTTAAGAACATCCCATGTCATTTATCTTCGAACAATTCAGCATATTTGTTTCACTTTGTTAGCTTCTTAAAAACACATTATTATTCTCATATTTGCTAAAAACAATAGGAATGTTTAAAGGGAAATTTTCCATGACAATTTCCCCTAGTTGATTAGAGCTTAGAACTTGCCAACCAAAAAGCAAAAAAGTGAACATGGCTTGCCACAGCCTGCATAAACTCAACTGAAAATGTCAAAGACAAGATGATGAATAAAGAGGCAAAACAAAGGTTCCTTATATTTCAATGACCACCCAATTTGAACTTTACAGCTATCCAACACCCTTCTCCCTCCAGTCTCTCTGTATCACTCTTGTGCCTCTTCACATTCAAGCAAAACGAGACATCGGGATGAGACTCATCTCGAGTCTTGACATTTGCTTGCACTTGAGCAACGAATAAACTTTCATCGAGAGTTTCCAGGACCGCAAATGGGTAATATGCTCAAGACTTGAGACTCAAAAATCACATTTCAACAAACACCTAAATGCAGTAATTTATATACTTCTATGTATATAGAAATTTATGTTCTCTCGGTTTTATCTACAATCATGTTCTCTTCCTTCCCTACTACATCTAGCGGTCAAAAGGAAATTCTGAGTCATTTTCGGTCACTTTGAAGTGCTGAGGATGCTGGTTGGAGCGATAGAGATTCCACATCTTAAAGAAAGCACGTTCCAGATTCCTCACCTGAAAATGCAGAGGAAGACTTGAGTTTTCCATGTCCACTCAAAGCAGTAGAATCAACAAGATCATTCAATCAAGTAAATCTGATGTGTTCAATTACTCACCCAACGTCTGGTATCAAATAAAGGGCAACTCATTCGTACAGCCTTGAGTCTATTGGTGAGATCTTGAAGCTTTGGACGATTTAGTGCCAGTGACACTGCCTTCTCCTCATATTCCTTCATACTGCAAAATGCAAAAGTAAACCAAAAAGGAATAGAATTAAGGAAAGAAAAGTAAAAGGACAACTCTCATCTGTGTTGCTGAGTTGCAACATGTAAAGTCAGTATAATGATATTGGTCATAATGTACTTGTCCTTGAGCTGAGGGTCTATCAGTCAATACACTCTACCCTTCCCAGCAATTACAGCAAGTATCGAACACATACCTGCTGACAATCATCTCATCCCCAAGTCCTGTAGCCAAACATAGAGAACCAGCAACTCTAGTAGCCATTTTCTCAAGGGGAAGGGTTATCATTGGTAGACCAGCCCAAAGAATATCTGTTCCGGTGGTATGTGCATTGCACAGTGGCCTATAAGTGGAAGAAAAACCACACCAAAGTTCAAGAACATGAGATGAATGGAACAAGATTCTTGAAAGACAAGATGCTGAATGTTCTTAATTTTCTTACGTGTCCACGAAAAGATCAGCCAAGGAGCTGCGCTTGATGTGCTCTTGTTTCATTGCAACATCTGTGAATATAATTTGGTCTGGTTGCAGGCCTTGTGCAGCAGCCTCTGTAACAAGTGAGCTGAATTAGGAGACTTTTCATAAACCAACAAGTCTCACAAGTGAAGATTAGAGAAATGCATGGTGTGGAAGAAAAAACTTACGTGCACGAAGCCTCATCTCCCCTGCAGCAGGAAATCTGAGAAGCCAAAGAGCACTGTTTGGTACACGCTTAAGGATATTGCACCTGCACATACCAATTCAGCAAGTTTTTAGCAAGTGCTTGTGAGGGTAAAAGTAGACCAATTTACATCATTCCAAGTAACTACCATGTAGTAAAAATCTCAGGATCCATCTTGTAAAGCTGATTAAAACATGCAAATATGAATTTATCCTCAGGCAGACCATAATCTGAGCGCTTCAGTTGGCTGTTTGGATCTAGCACGTCACAGTTTTTCTACCAAAAAACAGCAGCAAGAGACCCATCAGCAGTGAAAAATATAAGAAATCCAGAAGAGCTCATCACAGATATAAGCTCAGATATTTTTTTGAATCAATAAGATTTTTATTCATGATTAAATACATAAATAACTAAATATTATCTAATATTGGATCACAAATGAACTACGGAGAGAAAAGTGAGAAAATACATATAGCCTACTCCAACAAAAATTGGGGATTGAAGCATAATTGATTCATTTAATGAAATAAGATTCATATAAAGCTAAGAAAGATCAAGGGAAACTTACTTGCTTATAATCATTGACAAAATAGCAATGAGGAAGATGTACAAGCTTCTCTGAGTAAATATGAGCGTACTTCATAGGTGAAACAAACTGCATACAAGAAAATTACACTCAAGGACCCATAGAGGGCAAATATTAACAGCAAATATATAATATCAAGGGTGTCACTAGCAAATTACCTCGTCTGTAACCAAATAATCTATGTACGTTGCTCCTGTGGTTCCAGGGAACCCCATGTATGAAACCTGGATTGGAGCTGGCTGCATGGCAAATATCTCATTTCTTGCCCCCTGCGACACATAACTCCGAAGTCAAAGATGAGAACATTAGATAAACAAAGTCATCCCCAAAAAACAACTCTTAGGATAGAAGGCAAAGCAAAAGGGCAAGCCCGGTGCACTAAAGCTCTCGCTATGCGCAGGGTCCAAGGAGGCCCAACCACAAGCAAAACATGTGCAAATTAATCAGCATCTTCGAAAAAGTGAAAGATGTAAAACACAAATTTTTTGCTTAAAACAACAACGATAGAATATACACCAACAAATGTGCACCTCATGAGACCTGGCAATATCCTTATAATACTCATTTGGCCAAAAAGGAAAACGAAAGTCATGGCCAATCAAACTCTCATTGGTGAGTATTCAAGTTTGCATTCATGTCCACAGCTAAGCTTAACTAAGATGGAACAGAAATCATTGATTTACTTATTTACTGTGTACAATTTCCAAGAAAGGCAACTACTTTTGCCCGTCAATTTCTTTTCATTATGCTAATGAGTCTAGCATATGGGACGGTGCATAGACTGCGCACACACAAACAACACTAGCAAAACAACATAAAATCCAATTAGGAATGATCTGGATAGAGTCCAATCTGTACCTTGGTATAACCATTGAGATTGATAAGTATCTGTATTTGATCCTCATTAATCATCCTGGCTATCACATCAGATGTCACGGATGATACATCAATAAAATGCTCAGCTTCTGTCTGCGTGCGAATCCTCCACTCTGTACCATCATTTGGACTTAAGGCATAACAGAACACCTAGGGAAAGAAGTACTTGCAGATTTAGTATGACAAGTGGCAAAGTCGTGAATGGTGCAGAGGATTAGGAAAAGTAACAAATTAACTTAACCTCAACATTCTCTCTGTCATGCATCCCAAAAACGGAACCCATTAGATGTGATAGTGGGTGGTTGCCGAAATCACTGCTCACATAGCTAGACACATTTAAGAAACTTATTAGAAAGTAATGATAAGCTTACAGCAGAATGAACCTCAGAGGAAAAGCAAGCAAGTCTTAATTAGCTTATGGAACTTACCCAACCCTCAGCCTGCCGATCCTGCCACCTCCTTTTATTGGCAGTGGTGGTGGATGGGTGAAAGGAGGAAGCGAGTAGCGAGATGCAATCACAGAGCAGTGCTGGGCATACTTGCGACTGTACAAGCAAAAGAAACAGTCAGTTGCAACCTCAAATCATTTTGTGATTAATCCAAAAGAAAATTTCTCACCTGATATCTAGAGCAAGCATTGGATCAAGAGGGTAAGCAATTGCATGGAAAGGCTGAACGCTTGGGATAACAGACATCTAAAGGACAAATAATAGATGGCACAGCATCAAGGAACATAGAATCAGTATTGCATATCCTACAAAGCAAACATGTAACAGTTCGGCAAGTAGCTGTGATACCTTAATCTGTCGTCTAAGTATCCCCTCAACTTCAATAAACATCTTCTCCCGGTTATCCCAATCACACACACACTGCAGGCAATAAACTTAAAGAGAAAATTAAGTATGCAAGAGATAGAACCCAGTCACAGTCATCAACTATGAAGCTATAAATTTCACCAATCTAGAAAGCACATATTATTTGATGAAATCAAGTATATGTTCTAGGTTATGCACATGATTTTGTAGAGTTGCTTGCTTGATTAATTGCTCGACAAATTTTAAAATTTCTTCGCAAAAACAGTGATTGACAGTAGAGATAAGTACAACAACAACATTACCCCAATGCCTCAAAGGCTCCCGCCCATTGCGGGGTAAGGGGGGGTCGGACGTACGCAGCCTGACCCCTATATTTAAAAACATAGCGCAACTGTTTCCGGATGACCCATGATGAGCGTCGAAAGTTGCATTGACTAACTGCTACTTCACAATTGAAAAAAGTGCAGACAGTTTAAAGAGTCATTTTGCTTTATTCCATCATACCCCAAAGCCAGAAAATAGTGAATCTTTGGCTCCATCCGAGATTGATGGAAAAACAGTAGAGATAAGTAATGCAAGGTAAATACAGTACTACTGATAAGAAGCTTAAGAAGAAAATTAGGCAAACTGAGCATGACATAAATTGTGTGCCTGTGCTTACAAAGTAGACAAATACTAATGAATTGCAGAAGTAAAGTTCATTAGGCAGGTTATTTTACCTCATCTTCAAGACAATACATAAGCAAGCGTATCAAATTCACAGTAGTTAGACACTATTGTGCATGAACTCCGATAAACCTAAGACAAAAGAAACCGGTGGAAATCAACAGGGCGAACATACCTGTAATGTGTGGAGAAGATTACAAGTTGCTTCGGGGAAGTCAGGACGTAGAATCAAAGCTTGTCTATAACTTTTTATAGCTGCTTCAACATTGCCACTACACAATTAACCAAAACATCACAAACAAGCAAAGTGGAAGTAGGAGCACAAACAACTGGAACCATCAGCCATTTGAAGTTTGTAAACCTAAAGACATACCTGTCCTTGTAAGCTGAAGCCAAATTTGCATGAGCCTCTGCCATGGTAGGTCTAATGGCAATAGCTCGCATGTAGTCTTGTACAGCTTCATTAACCCTACCAATCTCTTTGTATGTGTTACCCCTATTGACCATTCCATCTGCTGCCATGGGGTCAATACGTAGTACCTCATTATAGCACGATATGGCTTCTGCATAATTACCCTGAAGTTACATCACATAAGAAGAGAATATTCATGTTAAAACCCTGACAAAGAAACAGAAAGATAGTTGAAAATAAAATAATCCCTCCTGGCTATCTTAAATATTGTATATAAACCTCCAGAAAACTCTTTACTGACTCAAAAATTAAAAATTCTTCAGAAGTAATGTTTAAATTATTACCTGTTGCTTGTATATTATGGCTAGATTGTTAAAAGGAGCTGAGAGCCCTGTTGTCACAGCTAAAGTCGCTTTATAACATTGTGCAGCCGCACTCATCATGTTCCTAGAACAGGAAAGCAACTCTTGAAAACTACTTGATTGAAATAGTTAGGAAGAGAATCATTGCGACCAAGTAAACTTTACCACTCCATGTAAATGTTTCCCAAATTAGTAAGTGCTTGCGGATGGTTAGGTTGAAGAGAGAGGCATTGCTGCATGCATTGTCAGAAAACTTAAGAAAAACAGCACAAAAGGAAAGGGCACATCAAACAAACAAGGGAACTCAGCTTACACGATAGCAATGAATTGCTTCCTCCACTCTACCAGCATCTTTCAGAGCATTACCCTACAAAAAGATTTGGAGAAGATGTATAAAAAGATTTGGAGAAAATATAGTATTACTATCGAAACAAACAGTGAATTTAAGATGGGAAGTTTATAAACAAAGATGAAAGGAAGTACCAACCAGATTGTTATATGCCTCCAAGAATTCAGTATCACATGTAATAGCTCTCCTGTAGTGAAATATTGCCATTTCCATATTTCCTTGTTCATAGTACACACTAGCTAAGTTTCCTGCAGAAAGGAGATTCAGGTTTGAATGTGTTATTAGGGTGGGGTGGCCTCGTCACACTGAAGATGAAAATCAGTGTCTTCATATTGTAATAAATCCCATACACAAGTATAGAAACAATATTAAACAGATTCCCAGAGACTTGTTGCATCATGCGCTGAATTTAAAGTATGACTGGAAATGGGTCACTCACCAAAAGCCATGGCATAGTCTGGTCGCACTTGGAGCGCACGCTGATAACACACTATGGCTTCCTGGGGCATTCCCAAAGCCTGGAAAATGCAAAGAAGACGCTTGTATTTCTCCATATCCTCGTCTAGGAACTTGGAGCCACCAGACACAATTAGCACAATGCATGACAGCTTACCTTGTATACATTTCCTAGATTCAGATATGCATCTGAGAAGTTTGGTTTCAGCTTGACAGCTTCCTGGAGGAGATTAAACCACAAAAGGGCATCAAACATGGCAGCATTTAGATGCAAAATACATCCGACACTTGATCAGTAAATTCCAATTACGCCTAACCCATACCTTGTAGTACTGCAGAGCCCTGTTAAGATCACCTGCCTCCATAAAAAGGCCAGCAAGATTGGACCATGCTATGGCAAATCCAGGCTGTATACGCAGTGCTTCAACATAACAATTGTATGCCTACCAAAAAGGGAAAAAAGAAATACTCAAAGGTGAAAAGTAACAGCGTATATCTATCAAGAAAAAAGTGGAAAAAGAATTCCAAAAGCATCACAACTGATGAGAAATGGATTTTAAGTCTAACTCAACCCCAAAAGTTAGTTCGTGGGGGCAAGATTGCCCAAGACCAATAAGGACAGCAAACATCCTTCCACCACTGATGTGGTAGAATCAACATAGATACATCAATTGTCAACAAATAAACAAAGAGAATTTTCAATCTGCACAAAGTGAGTGGACATATGAAATAAAAGAACAATGTTGGCCCACATGCGGTCCACAAAAACAGGTACTAAGGGCACACTATGCACGTGTTGATGAGTTACCCCCCACCCCATAACCAACCTAAAGGAAGACGTGAACATGAATAGCCAATCTCAAGTCACCAATATATTAGAGCACAAAGTGGATATGAGTCCCCTCTCCTTTACCTCTTGGACTAAACCTTGTGCTTTCATCAGATTGCCGAGATTGCTGTGAGCATCCACCTAAAATAAATATAAAAGAATAAATGTCAGTAAAGAAACTACAATTGAAAGACGCACAGAGCTAAATTTTTAAAAGGATAACTTGTTAATACCAAACGCGGATTTAATGCTAGAGCCTGACGGCAACATTGGGCTGCCTCATTCAGCCTTCCTTTCCTCATGTATGCACTGGCTAAATTTGACCATGCATCCGCAAAATTGGGACGGAGCTGCAGCCAAATCATTTAAGGTCATATTACCGAGCATACACCTGGTAAACTATAAATGTCTTAACAGAGAAAGCTTGACCACGGAAAAAGGTTTATGTTAGTTACAGATAATGAACATACAGATACAAGCATTCAAAGGACATTAAGATATTGCAATAAGCTCCAATGTTTTGTGATCAACCTGAGCGCAAATTCTAACTCCAAAACCTACACCAACCCCCTCAACCAAAAAAAGAAAAAAAATGCACTCAATACCCAGAGACAAGGATAACTGCTTGAACTTTGGATGCACCTTCTTTGAACAAAGTTATGTATTCACAATTTCAACCTGTATTCTTTTGCATAATTTGACGTCACTGAGCATATATTCATCTATAAGTAGAAGTTATCAGATGGCTCCATTTAAATTATACATGAATTGTTTATAACTCAATTCAATATCACAAAGCAACAGAAAATGATCTCTTTACAAAATCAATAATAGATGTGTTGTGCAACTTAGTTTAAATGTACTACCAAAGGAAAAAAAGTGTTTAGATTCACATCTTAATTGGAAGCTACAGATGGAGCTCTTATATTGATGTGGAATATGTTGGGACCTCTACCAAATCATGCGAGTAGCCATTTTCCGGTAGTAAGAGATAGCACTCTTTCTTTTAGATTCATCATAAGCTTTCTTGTGTTATACAAATTGTATTGCCAGCGACAAAAAGATTGTTATAAAAAAGATAACCAAAAAACAAGAAATACAATCATGAAACCCAATCTAAGAGCAACCTATCTACTTTCTCTTTAGAAGCTATAACCACAGTTTCAATATTCGCTTTGACAATTCAGGCCTGAACTGGAAAATGGCCTTGGATCTGAACTATTCTCGTCAATTCTCTATGATATTGATCCACTGTGAAGTCTTCAGCAACCCATAGACTTGTGTTAATAATTAAAATATCATCAAAAAACCACACCATGGCACAACTTTTATTGAACAGACAGACATAGATAATTAAGCAAGCTTCCAAAACTCTGGAAGTCCTCAAAAGTTCTCTCCAAGTGACTCATTCTGAAAGCATGAGGCTGAGTAACAATGGTATCCCAGTAAAACCATAATCATCAAGAACAGAAAAGAAAGAATGCATCTATCTTCTAGATCCCTCCCAACTGGAGGATAACTCAGCTTGTAAGCAAACCATTGACCTTTCTTCAAAGTAATAAAAGAAGAAATAAAAGCTCTTGCTACACTCAGGTAAGGCAGTAGAAATTTACAAACCTCAATTGCAATTAAATAATAGCGTATTGCAACATCAATATTGCCTTTTTCCTGCACCAATAGAACTTCATCAGTGCCCAATTCAAAACTACAAGAAGCAGCTTCAAGATGAGTTAGCACAACCATACCTTCCAAGCATTCGCCATATTTCCATAGCACTCAGCAAAATGTGGGTCGATCCTTAGAGCTTCTTCATTTTTTGTGATGCACATATCAAAATCATGCAACTAAAACAAAGAAATGGTAACATGCT
>JAOTQR010000109.1:25250208-25261694 GCA_025774065.1 Solanum ossicruentum | reverse complement strand
TTATTATTATTATTATTGTTGTTGTTGTTGTTGTTGTTGTTGTTGTTATTGTTGTTGTTGTTGTTGTTGTTGTTATTCAAGTTTGATATATTGAGATAAGTAATTAAATCATAAGTTTATTATGTTATATCATTTAATGTCCTTCTTTAAGGGTGGAAGTTGAAACCATTATGTATATTTTGTATGGGTCAAAATAAATAAAGGAAATAAGGACTTGGTAGTAGGAATATTTAATGAATAGGGGTGGTTGGATAATGAGGTGTAATGTTGTAGCATTAATGACAATTGCTTATAATTTATATATACTGAATATAATATTATTCTTTAAGTTGTGAGAATTAGAATTATATTATTTGGAGGATTTAAAATTAAATCCTAGACTTGAAACTTTGGAAATTAATAACGAAATTGGTTGGTCTTTAGGTCTAGGCTAAACACATAGTAATATTGGTTTTGTGAGTTTTGAAATCTTATGGTGATAATTTATTTGAATAGATCATGGTCTACGGATTCCATTCAAAAATGAAAGGCCAAAGTGTTAGAGTGACCGTGATTTGACTAAGGCAAGTGGACTTTCAAAACTTTGTAATTCTCGTAGAATTCTCAAATTTTCTTTTCTCCAATGTGTGATACGTGAAATATTTTAATATTATAAAAAATGAGATGATTAAAAGTGTAAATACGAGTTGGTGTGTTATTATAGTACTTGAATTGATAAATGTGGTTAAGTGATGAAAATTCTATATTTTTGATATATATATTGTTGTGGTTGGAGATAACGAGTGGATTTGTCTGTGGAATTCATATCATGTTCATGTATTCCATAACATGCATATTTGCATTGATTCTGGATATTGATATGAGTGAGATGGAAAATATTGGGACCGAGGTCTTTACCAGTCAGATATGATGCAGTCTTTGCCGGTGAAATTACGTTGTTGAAAACTTTATGATGATATTGTGATGCCGAGGTCTTTGCCGGCGAATTTATGATGATAATGTGATGTCGAGGTCTTTGCCGGCAAATTTATGATGATATTGTGATGCTGAGATTTTTGCCGATGATGATGTGATATTGAGATATTTTTCAATGATGTTATATTGTCGAGGTCTTTGCCGGCAATTATTGCATAAGCATTGCTTTTCACCCTTGCTTATTATTGCATAAACATGATGTTATTCTTATAATTAATTGTGCTATCATTTTTAGCTTATGCTTTGGAATTGTAATATGGTGAAATACTATCTTTATTATGTATTATGTATTGCTGGGTTGGAATATCTTTCTGTGGAGGTTGTAGTCATGGAAATCGATTGGGACGAAAGAGTTTGTGTATTGTATTAGACTTCCTTTATTTTGTTAGTTGACTTCCTGGGTACCGCGTAGTATTTGGTAAACACCCTTGCTTCAACACTTCTGCAGGTTGTGAGCCCGGACAGTGAATAGTATTTTCCTTGATCCTCCGAGGCTTCCCAAGAGACGTAGAGAGGTAGTTGTTGTCATCTGTCTGACTCTCTTGTTCCTATTTCTTCTTTACTTGTTCTATTCGAGAAGAAGGACAATTTGGAGTTGTATTTCTTTGATTA
Organism: Solanum ossicruentum; assembly: GCA_025774065.1. Taxonomy (NCBI): domain Eukaryota; kingdom Viridiplantae; phylum Streptophyta; class Magnoliopsida; order Solanales; family Solanaceae; genus Solanum; species Solanum ossicruentum. The sequence continues at coordinate 25,260,107 of JAOTQR010000109.1, read as the reverse complement.
TCTGTATTGTTAGTGTCTTGTACGCGTGACAAATGATCCTTGGATGGTATTTAAGTTTATGGAAATTCTCAGCTTTAGTTATCTACTCTAGTTAATTACTTCCGCGCGATATATTTATTATCTCTTTGAGTTAAGGTTGACTTGTTTTGGTGGGATTGAGCAAGTGCCATCACACCAATATGGGTCATGACAAGTTGGTATCAGAGCCCTAGGTTCATAGGTCTCAGGTGCGCACATGCCAAGTCTAAATAGAGTCTTGAGGATCAGTATGGAGACGTTTGTACTTTTCTTTGAGAGGCTATGAAAACTGTTAGAAACTTCATTCTATTCATTCTCTCTCATTGTGTGTAGTTATCTTTATTAGTAATTAGTGGTGCCTGTGTTCTCTCTACAAATGGCAAGAATTAGAGCTACTACTAATGCTGGTAGAGGTGATGCTACTGCCGACTGCCAAGACAATTGTTGAGACCCTAGTTAGAGATAGAGGGAGGGGTCGAGCTAGAGGTCGTGCTCATGGAGTGACATTAGTGAGGGGACGTGCCCAAGGAGCAACACTGGTTAGAGGGCAGGATAGAGAGGCTTCTCCAGAGCCACAAATAGATGTTAATGAGGATCAGGACCTTCCAGGGCCCACAACTACACCTTTACCTCAGGACACTCAGTTGAGGATGATGAGTATGCTCGAAAACCTCACTCGAGGGGGTGGTATGACAGGCACGGAGGGAATTTCCCAACCAAGAGTGGAAGAACAAACTTCAAGGCAGCATTAGGGTGTAGTTCATCTGGATCAGGTGGGTCATATCCCAGTGGTTCCTACGCCAGCTATTGGGGAACAAATTGCTCCAGAGGCGATTCTAGCAGCAAATGATCACTGCCAAGAAGGCAGAGTTGCTAGTTCGAGAAGAGTTTGGAGATCCTAAGAAAGCTCGTCATATGGGTCAATTTTCTGGTATCTCATCTGGAGGTAGAGGTTTCTATAGAGGGGGTGGCTCATCCCAGTATCGAGGACCATTCATGCATCATTACCTGCTTCTGAGGGTGGTCAGACACATCTTGGGTTCCAGAATTATACCCACGGTGGTATAGTAGTTCTTTTGATGGACAACAGTCCTCCACACCGAGGTCTTGTTTTGGGTGTAGGGATCTAAGACATTTGATTCGATAGTTCCTTTTTTAGACTTATTCGAGACCCCATCGTACTAAGTCGGCAACTCTAGTTAGAGATTCGACTCCATCGGCCAAAGATCGAGGCAGGGGTCAAACTACTAGAGGTGGCAGGACTCTAAACAGTGGTACTTTGGTTCCATGTGGTGGAGTAGAGTTATAACTCAGATTGGGGGTGGAAGAGGAGCTCAGTGCTATGCGTTTCCTTGAAGACCCGAGGCAGAGGCCTCAGACGCAGTTATTATAGGTATTATCCAGTCTTTCATCGGCCTGCATCTGTGTTATTTGATCTCGAATCTACCTACTCTTTTGTGTCTACAAAATTTTCATCTAGGTTTGATTTATTATGTGATTGGATGTCCGTGCCCGTGCATGTTTCTATACCAGTAGGTAAACCCTTAGTGGTAGATCGGGTATATCGATCCTGTTTCATTTCTTTGGCTGGGTATGATACTTAGGTAGATATGATTATTCTGGATATGGTAATTTTGATGTTATCTTGGGGATGGATTGACTTTCTCCCTATCATGCTATCCTTGACTGCTACGCAAAAACTGTGACCATAGCCATTCCCTGTATACCAAAGATTGAGTGGAAGTGTGATAGTGGTTCTTATCGTAGAAAAGTTATCTCCTACATTCATGTCCAAAAATTGATTAATAAGGGGTGTTTTTCCTACTTGGCTTTCATTCGAGATACTAGTATTGAACCACCTTCTATGACGTCTATCCCTATGGTTCAGGAGTTTGTCGATGTGTTTCCCACTTACCTTCCAGGTATTCCACCCGATAGGGATATTGACTTTCCCATTGACTTAGAGCCAGGCACTAAGCCCATCTCCATTCCTCTGTATAGAATGTCTCCAGCTGAATTGAAAGAATTGATGGAACAACTCTAAAACTTGTTAAGTAAAGGATTTATTAGCCTAAGCGTGTCACCTTGGGGTGCCCTAGTCTTGTTTGTGAAAAAGAAAGATGGGTCCATGAAGATGTGTATTGATTATAGGCAGCTGAACAAAGTTACTGTCAAGAACAAATATCCTCTTCCTCATATCGATGACTTGTTTGATCAGCTTCAGGAAGAAGCTTTGTTCTCTAAGATTGACTTGAGGTCTGGCTATCATTAGTTGAGGATTAGAGCATCAGATATCCCTAAAAAAGCTTTTTGAATTCGTTATAGACACTATGAGTTTATGGTGATGTCTTTTGGGTTAACTAATGCCCCTGCAGCATTTATGGAGCTGATGAACAGGGTCTTTCGTCCGTACTTGGATTCTTTTGTGATAATATTCATAGATGACATCTTAGTATATTCCAAAACTGAGGCTGATCATGTTCGTCACTTGAGGCTAGTACTACAGAGGTTGAGAGAGGAAAAGTTATATGCGAAATTCTCCAAGTGTGAGTTCTGGCTTGATTCGGTAGTATTCTTAGGGCATGTGGTGTCCAAGGAGGGGATTAGAGTGGATCCGGCTAAGGTGGAGGCAGTTAGAGGATAGGCAAGGCCTACTTCAGCTATAGAGATTCGCAGTTTTGTTGGGTTAGTTGGGTACTATCGACGATTTATTAAGAGGTTTTCTTCCATTACAACCCCATTGACTAGGTTGACTCTGAAGAATGTAGCCTTCCATTGGTATGATGAGTGTGAGGCGAGCTTTTAAAAGCTCAAGTTATTATTGATTTCTGCTCCCATTCTGACATTACCTGAGATAGGTGTGGACTTTATAGTATATTGAGATAAGTCAGGAGTGGGGTTAGGTGGTGTATTGATGCAAAGGGTTAAAGTGATTGCCTATGCTTCTAGACAATCGAAGGTTCATGAGAAGAATTATCCTATCCATGACTTAGAGTTAGCAGCAGTGGTTTTTGTTCTTAAGTTGTGGCATCATTACTTATATGGTGTACAGTGTGAGGTCTTCACTGATCATAGAAGTCTTCAGTATATATTCAGTCAAAGGGATCTAAACTTGAGGCAGCATAGGTAGATGGAGTTGCTAAAGGACTATAATTTAACCATCCTATATCATCCGGGGAAGGCAAATGTTGTGGCTGACACCTTGAGTAGAAAGACTTCTAGTATGGGGAGTCTATCCACCATTCGAGCGGAGGAGCACCTTTGGCTAGGTAAGTGTGGTAGGTCTCACCTCAGAGAGTGCCTCATGGGCATAAATGGTTGCTTCAAATGTGGTCAGATGGGCCACTTCTTGAAGGATTTCCCTATGGGAAGGCAGAGTATTAGAGATACCTGATCATAGACAGTCTCTTCAGCACCGCAGGGTAAGCCACCTCACAAGGGTACTACAACAGGGACAAGCGAGGCACAAATGACTTGTATGCCATGGATACCTTGTAGGAGCGGGAGAACTCACCAAACGTGGTAATGGTTATGCTCAAAATCTTTACTTATAATGTCTATGCATTGTTAGACCCAGGAGCGACACTGTCTTTTGTAACCCCATATGTAGCTATGAAGTTTGGGGTCAATACAAAATGTCTTCTTGAGCCTTTCAGTGTTTCTACTCTTTCTAGAGAGTCTATTTTAGCCCAAAGAATCTATAGGGGTTATCCAATCTCCATTTATCATAAGACTATTGTAGCTGATTTGGTGAGTTAGATATGGTAGATTTTTATATCATTCCAGGCATGGATTGACTTCATGCTGGGTATGCATCCATAGATTGCAGAACCAGAGTAGTCAAGTTTCAGTTTCCTAACGAACCCGTCTTAGAGTGGAGGGCTAGCTCAAATTTTTTCTAAGGGTCAGTTTGTCTTTTATCTCAAAGCCAGAAAGTTAATCTCCAAGGAGTGTATATATCACCTAGTTAGGGTTCAAGATTCTCGTGCTGAGGCACCATTTCTTCAGTCCATCCTAGTTGTGAATGAATTCCTAAAAGTCTTTCCTGAGGATCTTCCCAGAGTCCCTCCTGATAGGGAGATAGACTTTGATATAGACATTCCTCCACATACTTAGCTTATACCTATCCATCCATACCGTATGGCTCCTTCAAAGCTAAAAGAGTTAAAGTTGCAACTGAAAGATCTTTTAGATAAATGTTTCATTAGACCAAGTGTCTCACCTTGGGGTTCTCCAGTTCTCTTCGTGCATGAAAAGGACGATTCCTGCAAATGTGCATAGATTATCGTCAACTGAACAAGGTCACCATTAAGAACAAGTATCCTTTTCCTATAGTTGATAACTTATTCGACCAACTTCAAGGTGCTACCTGTTTTTCCAACTGGATATCATCAACTTAAAGTTAGAGAGAGAGAGAGAGAGACATTCTTAAGAAAGCTTTCAGGACCTGCTATGGTCATTATGAGTTTTTGGTCATGTCCTTCGGGCTGACAAATGCACCAGCAACTTTCATGGATCTAATGAACAGGGTGTTGAGGCCATACATGGATATGTTCATTATTGTGTTCATAGATGATGTCTTGATCTACTCCCGTAATAAGGAGGAGCATGCTGACCATTTTAAATTCATCTTTCAGACCCTTAAGGACCAATAACTATATGCTAAATTTTCTAAGTGTGAGTTCTAGTTGGCATTTATGGCATTTTGTGGCACATTGTGTCTGGTGAGGGTATTTGAGTTAATTCCCAAAATATTGAGGCAGTGAAGAATTGCCCAAGGCCCACAACTCCCACAGAGATAAGGAGTTTCTTGATCTTGGCGGGGGTACTATAGACGATTTGTAGAGGGTTTTCGTCTATCTCAGCTCCCTTAACTAAGCTGACTCAGAAGAAGACTAAGTTTGAATTGTCAAAAGCTTGTGAGAAGAGTTTCCAAGAGTTGAAGACTAGGCTGACCACAACGCCAGTCTTATCCCTACCAGATGAAGTTGATTATTTCATAGTATATTGTGATGCCCCCATAGTTGGCTTGGGCTATGTACTAATGCAGAGAGGCACAGTGATAGCATATGCCTCCAGACAACTTAAGATTCATGAAAAGAATTACCCAACACATGATCTTAAGTTTGTTGCGGTGGTGTTTGCTCTGAAGATCTGGAGACACTATCTATATGGTGGGCACATGGATGTATTCTCAAACCATAAGAGCTTGCAGTATGTGTTTGTCCAGAAGGAGCTGAATTTGAGACAGAGGTGGTGGTTGGAGCTGCTGAAAGACTATGATATGAGTATCCTCTATCATCCGGGTAAAGCTAATGTAGTTGTTGATGCTCTTAGCAAGGTGACCATGGGGAGCACAACCCATGTTGAGGATGAAAAGAAAGAGTTAGCTAAGGAGGTTCACAGACTATCCTGTTTGGGGGTGCAGATTAAAGATTCTGACGAAGGTGGGGCTATTGTTAGAAATGGGTCAGAGTCATCCTTGGTGGTAGAAGTGAAAGAAAAGCAAGTCAGGGATCCCATCCTCCTCCAAATGAAAGAAGACATTCAGAAGCAGAAAGTATTAGTGTTCTCAAAAGAGGGAGATGGTGTCCTAAGATACCAAGGTAGGTTGTGTGTGCCAAATGTTGACGGTCTTGAGATAGGATCTTGGCTGAGGCTCATAATACCATACACTCTATCTATCCAGGTGCAATAAAGATGTATAGGTACTTGTGAGAAGTCTATTGGTGGGGTGGTATGAAGAAGGATATTGCAAAGTTCGTGTCTAGATGCCCAAATTGCCAGCAGGTTAAGGTTGAGCACCAAAGGTCTTGTGGCGTATCCCAGAACATGGAGAATCTGGAATGAAAATGGGAGATGATTAACATGGACTTCGTAATAAGTTTACCTCGATCCCATAGGTAACATGATTCGATATGGGTCATAGTAGACAGAATGAATAAGTCAGTTCACTTTTTACCTATCAAGACGACTGATACAACCAAGGATTATGCCAGACTTTATCTCAAGAAGATTGTTAGGCTGCGCGGGGTTCCTATATCCATTATTTCAGACAAAGGAGCTCAGTTTATGGCACTGTTTTGGAAGTCTTTTCAGAAAGGGCTTGGTATAAAGGTGAATCTTAGCACAACTTTCCATCCACAGACTAACGGGCAAGTAGAGTGAACTATACAGACCCTAGAGGATATGTTGAGGGCGTGCGTGATAGACTTTAAAGGTAACTAGGATGATTATTTACCTTTGATTGAGTTCTCTTATAATAATAGCTTTCAAGTCAACATACAGATGGCACCGTATGAGACTCTTTATGGGAGAAGTTGTAGACCACCCATAGGGTGGTTTGAAGTTGGTGAGGTAGGATTGATAGGACATGATCTAGTCCATCAGGCTATGGAAAAAGTGAAGCTGATCCAGGAGAGGCTCAAGATAACTCAGAGCCGACTAAAGTCTTATACAAATGTTAGAAGAAGAGACTTCGAGTTTGAAGTAGGCGATTGAATTTATTTGAAGGTATCTACATTGAAGGGAGTTATGAGATTCGGGAAGAAGGGAAGCTCAGCCCACGATACATTGGGCCTTATCAGATCGGAAGAAGAGTGGGTAACATTGCTTATGAGCTAGTGTTACTAGCAGAATTAAGTGCCATACGTCTGGTGTTTCATATTTTCATGCTTAAGAAGTGCTTAGGAGATCCCTCTCTAGTTCTTCTGGTTCAAAGTGTTGGAATTAAGGACAACTTGTATTATGAAGAGATTCCGGTGCAAATATTAAATCGACAAGTTCGTAAATTGAGGACTAAGGAGATTGCTTCGATGAAGGTTCTGTGGAGGAACCAATTCGTGGAGGAAGCTACATGGGAAGCAGAGAAAGACATGAAGGTCAAGTACCCACACTTGTTCGTTGGCCTAAATGAGGATCTAGAAGGTAAACTTTCGTATTTCACCTTGAAGATTTATATTTATTAAGTTCGAGAACCTTGTGTTGAGTTAGCTTTGTTCGTACCGTTATCATTCGAGAACGAATGATCCCATTGCAAATCCAAGACCGAATTTGCGATAAGTGCGACAAATTGAGTCAGAAAATAGTCTCCACTCGACTTTAATGAGAAAAAATATGAATTAATTTTTTTCAAAAAATCAAAAATGGTGGGATTTTCACGCCCCTTTCGCGATGCGGAGAGGATGTGGAATCACACTTAGAATTTTTTCAGAATTTGACGAAAACCAAAATTCTATGAAAAAGCGAGAATTTACATTAGTGCGCATCACGCAATAGTGTTACTCCAGTGCAGTTTTGTCTCTTTTACAAAGAAGGGTAAACTGGACCTTTTTCGCACCCCATATCCTAAAATAATCCATTTAAGTCGTATTTAGTCCAAAACATTTATTTTCTTGATTTATTCTCTCAAACAAGCAAACCCTCTCAAGAATTTACGCTCAAAAAACTCAAGAAACGACAGTAAGGCTTAGGGATTTCCCTCTAATTCCTCAAGAACTCATTCTAAGGTATGTAAGGCCTTTCAAAATCTATATTATTGTTATTTTGGGATTTAAAAATCCCAAATTTTGTACAAGTTTTCGGTTAAACCGTAAGATCAAGAATTTTCATCCCGTATTAGTAAATTCTATCTAGGTGTTGGCTTATCCACTCCTTTTGATATGAAATCATGTCCTTTTCCTCATTTTAGTATGAAGTTGTATGGTTGTACAATATTTAATGCAAATGATATATTCTTGAAAACCTTGAAATTAATTCAAGAAAAGAAAAGCTAGCATACGTATAGTTTGAATCAAGTTAAAGAATTATTTTCTTGAAGATTTCTTAGTACTTTAGTTGAGTAACTTAGCATGTTTGAAAGTACATGAAAGATACTGGTTTCAGTAAAGTTAAAGATTTCAGTTGAGAAAGCAAAGTAACAAGCTGGGCTAAGTCCCTAAGAAAGCCAGATTTCAAGAATTTATAATTCTTAAAGTATGAGTTATAGAAAGTATTTGGGGAGTAGTATTGAGCCCCAATATGGGTGAGAGTAGAATAGATTGCTTTAACTCATGAACTATGTAGTCAGCATAGGATGGGATTGTACCACGGTACAACTCCTCACTGACTACTGAGATGGCTAGTTTTTGGATGGATCCACTCCCCTAATTCTTAGTCCCCTACCCTGGCAAAGTACAAGATGACTCTGGTAGCGTGGGCAAGAAGTTGTATCACCACAGAGCTCATAGTGGTAGTTTTCGGTTAGAGAAACTCCCCAAGCTAAGAATTATGTTTTACTTACCAGTTTTCAACATGTTATTTTTAGTATACAAGTCTTTATGATTATTGCTATTACATTATGAATTATGTTTATGTCTTTGGATAAGTATTATGATATTCTGATTAAATGTTTTGGCCATCATACACACTGTACATTCCACGTACTGACGTCCTTAGGACCTGCATTATTTTAAGATATAGACGCAGGTGTCAAAGCTCCTCAGCAGTTGCTTCGTTGAGGACTAGACAGCTTCCAACAAATCGGTGAGGCCTCTTCTCAGTCAGAGGCTCTTGAGTTATTATGTTCCCTTTCAGTCTTTATTTTAGTCTTTATTCACTTATGGCTACTTGGAGCCTATCCCAGTAGTCCTTTCAGACTATTTTAGTAGAGGTTCCATAGACTATGTGTTAGACACTTGAGTTCTGATTAAATTGATTTCACTGTTGAGTTATTTCTCTTTTCAGTTATTTAGGCAAGTTTAGTAGTTTTATGTTGTTTATTTTTATCCTTTCCACTATTGTTAAGTATTCCTCTAAGTAAGTAGCCAAGACAAGTGTTTCACTTGGGATCAGGAATTGTTTCCGAGTGTAGGCCACGTCCAGGGTGTAGGCTTGGGGCGTGACATTAAGACTCATAATTAAAACTTCATTAGTAGTAATTATAAGAAAGTAAATTTAAAGGTTATAATATTAACTCTTAATTAAATATTTGGGGTGTTTTTTCCTATGGCATATTAGAGAAAAATATCTAATGAGTACATTTTTAAATATGGATCCTGTCTACACGAGTTACTTAAGGTCGAGTAGTAGAGGGCTGAGGTCTACAACTCTAATAGCTTTTTACTTGAGCTTTTCGTAGCAACTCATTTAATTAACCTTACAAAACTCACCCAAGATCCACTTATGAAGATATACAATCTACATATAATTTTTAGGGATAAGACAAAGTTCATTTTTCTTATGCACAGTAATTCCAAGCCTAACATCTGTGTCAATGTCTTCTTTTTTCATCCCATATGGTAACTCCCAATCAAATGAATAAAGAAGATTTGACAATGTCAGTTCCATGGTTGCAATCACAAGTGTAATCTCGGGCAACCTATTCGACCAGCTCCAAATGGAATAAATTCAAAATCTTGTCCCTTATAATCAACATCGTTATTCAAGAATCTTTCAGGTATAAATTCATTTGGATTGTCCCATATTTCAGGATCTCTTTTTCCCATGAGTTTACATGAATTATAGTTCCTGGCTGAATTTCATACTCTTCTAGTGTAGATTTTCTCATTGATTCTCTTGGTACTAAGATTGGAACCGGTGGATATAATCGAAATTTCTCTTTTAGCATTACTCTGAGATGGGGAAGATTTTGGATGTCATCTTCATTCAAAATATTGCCTTTCTTTCTAATTGATTTTCTCATTTTTCTTGAACTTTCTTCATGACTTTTGGATTTTTCATCAAAGCTGTCACTGTCCATACTACTGCAAACGCACCAATGTCTGATCTTGCAAGTAACACATTCTAGAAAGAAAATAAATGTCGTAGTCAATACATAGCATAGATCTAGAGAATTATGTCCTTGGAATTGAGGACTCACCAACTTGCTTAAATAGATATTA
>JAOTQR010000109.1:25226307-25240964 GCA_025774065.1 Solanum ossicruentum | reverse complement strand
TTAGGTCTTTTAAAATATTTTAATGGTTTCCTAATTATCCGCAAAATTAGGTGGCGACTCTATTTTCTTTCGAATTTTGAGAATTGATTTTTCTCAAATTGAGTTTAAATTGATTTTTGATTTTCGAACAAATTTTTGATTTTTCAAAATAAAAAGCCATTTTTCATGAATACATATGGACTATTTATTTTGTGATGGAAATGAATTTTATAGCACTTGCCAGTATGGTCAATGAGGACCTGTGGTCAGGGGCGGAGCCAGGATACTTTCGGGGTCTTATCCGAATCTCCTTCAGAAAAAATTATGTTATTTATATATAACTAAAATAATTTTTTATGTATATTTAATAGATGTCACATTCTTTTCGATTAGTTCGTGTGTTTACTTCTTTAAATTTTAAACTACTTTCAGTAGATTTTATCTTTAATATATTTGATTTTGTTTATAAATAATAACCTTATAAATTATGTAAACTAAATATGTATATTATTTATATGAGATAAAGTATAGAAGGAGATGAAAATATTAGTGAGAATGTTTTCCCTTCCTATTTCCAACTCTTATACACTGTAATGTATAGAATTGCCTTTTCCAATATAATTATGAATAAAACACATTTATAAAATAGTTTTTGCTCTAGCATCCTTCCAATCTGCTTCTCAAGATTTGTCCATTTAAGTTGATGGCAGTCACTTTCGTTTTTGACCATGTATGGCCAATATTCGTATCAGAGTCTAACTAAATTTGAATTCATATCGAAAAAAATTTCATCCATGATAACGGCTGATGTAGTGCTGCGCTTTTAAATCTATAAGATCACTTTTTGTTTTTTTATCCAAATCTCCTATTAGAGATGATTTTTACACATAAATGATCAGATAGAATTATTTTCTTCTGTTATTTTTTAAAGTGACGATAAAAGATTATTTTCTGAAACATTACAATTAAATTGATCGAGCTCAAAACAAAGCATACCATATTAAACATTAAAACATAAATTGTACGTATGACTAGGTGTAGGAATAATTTCTAGGGACAAGGTAAAGATCATTTTTCTTGTGCATGATAAGTCCAGGCAAAACATCTGTATCAATTTCTTCTTTCGTCATTCCATAAGGCAATTCCCAATCAAATGCATAAAGAAGATTTGAAACTATAAGATTTATCGTCGCAATACCAAGTGCAAGACCTGCAAAGAGACGAATTCAAAATTTAATTTTTATAGTTTTCATAATTGTGAGCTCTTTAAAAAATACGATGTGAAAAATAATTTCTAAAGGGAAAAACTAATTTATTAGTGTGGTCGAAGTAGACATAACATGTATATTGATATAGTGTATATGTTGTATATAAGTATATATATTATATGTGTAATATATGTATATTTGATATAAGGTATATACTACCTATACGATTTGAACATATACTGTAAGCTAGAAAGCTCAAATGCTTTAGGCTTGTCGATCCCAATTTTGAATGGTGGTCACTAATACTATCAGGATCGGAATGATTATCCTTGCCCGATGGATTTACATCCATCCCTGAATGTCGTTGGATACTATTGACTTCCATTCTTGTAATTGTCACCTATAATCCACGTAGGTGTGTTCGCACCCCCCACCCCACCCTCCCCGAGTGGATGAGAATGAAAAAATTTCTTGGAGCAACCCCCAGGTTCCAGATCCAGGAATCAACTTTTCCATATGAGCATTCAGTACATGTAGCAGTCCGTGGAAGAGTTAAAGAGTTCACCACTACTGAGGGACCTCCACCCCCCACGCCCCAACTAATCTTAGATTTCTAAAATTTCTCATGATTTTCACATAAAATCTTTAATTTAAATATAAAAAATTGTAGGATCAATTGGACTTATCAAGTAAATTGTAAGTCTACCACGGAATACCTGGGCAACTTCTCCGACCTGCTCCAAAAGGAATGAACTCGAAATCTTGGCCCTTGAAATCAATATCGCTATTCAAGAATCTCTCAGGCATAAATTCTTCTGAATTTTCCCATATTTCAGGATCTCTTGCAATTGCCCATAAGTTGACATGAATTATAGTTCCTGGCCGGATTTCATACCCTTCTAGTGTGGATTTTTTCATTGTTTCTCTTGGCGCTAAAAGTGGAGCTGGTGGATAAAATCTAAATATTTCTTTTATCACTGCTTTGAAATAAGGCATATTTTGTATATCATCTTCATTCACAATGTCTTTGTTCCCAATTGATTGTCTAATTTCTTCTTGAACTTTCTTCATGACTTTTGGATATTTTATCAAGGCTATCATTGACCATATTACTGCAACTGCAATAGTTTCTGTTCCACCAGTTAATATATCCTAAAAAATAAGAAGAAAATGAAAGAGAATTAATTTTTTAGACAATCATGTATGCTATAATATATACAACAACATATTCAGTGGAATCCCACAAATGGGATCTATAGAGAGAAAATATTTGCAAACCCTACCACTACTTCACAGAGATAGAGGTTGATTATGAAAAAACCCTCGTCTAAAAAATTAAGCTTCATCATAAGCAGAAGATACTAGATATGGAAAAAAAAGGAATATGAAAGAAAAAAAGAACAACAACTAATAATGAAAAGCAAATAATAGTATATAAATATGATAAAAGTAAATAAATATAAGACAAATAATGACAATACAGGATATAGAGACACGACTACTCCTACTAACCTACTATATCACAAGGTCATATATTGACCTACCCCTACTAGCCTATTAATCACTTATTTCTATCTAAGGTCATGTCCTCGATGAGATGAAGTTTGGTCATATCTTGTCTGATCATCTCCTCCAATACTTCTTCGATCTACCTCTACCTCTCCATGTAAGCCCTAAATCTAACTTCTCGCATATCCTAACAGGAACATCGGTATTTTTTCTCTGCATATGATATACTCTATGATATATATATGAATTAAATTTTTAACTACATGCATATGTTGGTTTTGGACATATATATTTGATTACTTACCAGGAGAATTGCCTTTATGTTGTCCAAAGTAACATCAATTGAAGTTGATTTCTCTTTCCTCAATTGAAGCAAAATATCAATAATATCTCCTTCCATTGATTCTGGCCTATTGGGATTGAGATGCTGCTCAATGAGTTCTTCATAAAACTCATCTAAATCCTTAAAATTCTTCTCAAGTCTACTAATATTTCCAAATAATTTATCAAGCCAAATACCAAACAAAGGAAAATAATCAGAGTAAAAAAAATGTGTAAACATATCTTGTGTCACAGCTAAAAGTTCATCAAAGTCTCTCTTTTCATGTGATTCTTCATCATACCTAATACCAAACGCAATTCTACAAATAATTGTACTTGTCAGTGACATCACGATATTGCTCAAATTTATAATTTGTGAAGCGGATGCTTGTTGAGATATCTGTTTCATCATATTTGATACTTCATCTTGACGAATTGAACTGAAAGACTGCACTTTCTTGAGACTGAACAAATGAACAACACAAACTTTTCGCATCTCCCTCCAATGGTCATTGTAAGGTGCAAAGGCCATATCTTGACCATTGTAAGACAATTTTTGTTGGCCAAGAAAAGAAGGTCTACTACAAAATGTTAAATCTTGTATATGTGTTACCTCTTTTGCTAATTTTGCTGAAGAAATTACAACTATTGGAGTAGATCCAATTTTTAGTAAGAATATTTTTCCAAATTTTTGGGAAAGTTTCCAAAAATAAAGATGAGGGGTTACACTATCAAATTGATGCAAATTTCCAATAAAAGGTAGCCCTAATGGACCTGGTGGCATAACATTTTTCCTAATCTTTTTGGCTAGGAAATTGAGTAAAATAAGAAAGATTATCAAGAGTAGAAATATCGTAATCATTTTTTTCTAGTTATAACATATATCCCAAATGTGTGGCAATTTATAGACCTTTTATCCAAACTGTACGCTTTTCTTTTTTTTTCGTTTATTTATCAAATTTTCAACTACACACTTATATTTTATGTGGCTCCTATTACATCTCTAAATTGTCGTAAAATTGAATGAATAATGACTTGAGTGCTAAAAGAATGATCAATCGCTAACAAAGACCCCTAAATGACTGGTCAGAAGGTCTACCTATTTTCTTTTTCAACCACTCACTTGCTCGTCCCTACCACCATTTCACAATGAGAAGCAAAAAAAACATGTAAAAATTATTTTTTATCACGTTTATGTTATAATTATTTTCTATTACCTTTATGTTATTATTAAATATTAAATATTTTATTTTTCAATTTATTTAAATTTGTCGGCAATTCTTTTTCGAAGACTGCTTCATATTAGTTTTATCTCACTTTTCATCTCTCTCTCTTTCGTATATACAAATGGATCTTTTCAGTTTTCGAAAAATAAACATTATATCTGTAACTTTATTTACATATAATTTACGATCACAAAATAAAATAACCCAATTTCTTTACAAAAAGGTTGATTTTTTTTTCTTCAACCCATTTGATGAATTTATATTTTTGGCAATATTCATTAACAGTTTGAAATAGTGAGATAATAGAACTCCCTTGAAGTATAGCTTTGCAGTTGAGAAGGAGTCATTTAACTGCAATATGCAATGTAAATACCTCAAGAATATTAGTTCAGGTGTGCGAAAGCTGGCTAGACACCCTCGGAATGCTATGGAATATCATACGAAGGAACAGATTAAATTGCATGCTAGAGAAATAGGAGAGGGAGTTCCATCAATCTCGGATGGAGCCAAAGATTGACTATTTTTTGACTCTCGAGTATGATGAAATAAAGCAAAATGGTTCTTTAAACTGTCTGCGCTTCTTTTATTTGTAAAGTAGCAGTTAATCAATGCAACTTTAGACGCTCCTCATGGGTCAACTGGAAACAGTCGCTTTATGTTTTTAAACATAGGGGTTAGACTGTGCACATTCGACCCTCCTCACCCCGCAATGAGCAGGAGCCTTTTGAGGCACTAGGGTATGTTGTTGTTGTTGTAGAGAAATAGGAGAGGGTCAAATAGCCCATTTTTCTTTCAAAAAAAAGAAAATTTATGCCCAAAGTAGTTACCTATGCATCCAAATATACATGCAGAAACAAGAATAATCCCTCTGAAGTTGAAACATTTTGTCCAATTAAGGAGTTCAAATGCACAGCCTAATAGAGAAGAATATATATAGGCGAATTCGTGCAGTAAAGGAACTATGCGTCTTGATGTACTGAAGAGCAGCAAGCAAATGGTACCCAATATGGTTTCGTCTTCCTCTTTTCCTTCTTGATGTCAACTGGATACCTCGCTGGAGAATTCCATTCTTTCTCAGCCTCCTTACTGACAGCAGTTGGTGCCTCTGAGCTCAGAATCGAGTTCACTGTCGTTGTCTTAGTAGTACTGGAAGGTTCATCTTTCTTGTTAACTGAAGGTGGAACTTGTTTAACGTTTGGAGATCTAGCTTCACCTAGTAGACTTTTCAAGGGAGTGTGTTGTTGCTTCCCTGTGCTCCAGTTTGTTACTTTTGCAATTATCTCCTCGTTCTTCTTTCTACCTTGAGATTCATTCACCACATTGGTAATAGAAGGGAACCACCCTGCTTTCAGAGCTTCCGTTTTTGGCTGCTGATAATTCAGCTGTGTTTCGATCTCAGAAGCAGTGGCTTTCTTGTTTGCACTACTTTCACCCGATTCAACCAATGTCATGAAAGACGGAGGCTCATAAACATCCGACTTGTCAGGATGGGACCCCTCAGCTCCAGAAGCTGGTTTCTGCAAGCCATGCTCCGACTTCTCAAGTCCTCGAGTATCAGTTGTTTCGGCATCAGGAACAGCTGTTGACTCGGACTGGGTAGAAAGAACTGTTACAGCACAAACAGCAGAATGTATTAGAATGAGATTGAAAAAACTCATGTTGAACCTTCCTACAATGACAAAAGGCAACCAATATTGACTTCCAATAAATTCTTTTCATCGTTACATATATCTATACAGAGAAACAGAAGTGACTATACCTGATATAGAACCCCAGTTGGCATCCAAGCTATCGGCTCTGCTACTCGATGAAATTGGTGTATCCACTGCAGAAACAGTGTCGTTCTGTTTTATGAGCTTGTCATCACCCTCAGTCTGTGTAGCTGATGAAATGACACCAGTGGCATTTTTAAGGACATCTCCTGCATGGGAACTATCGACAACACGATCATTCAAATCAGCACCGACAACATGATTGTTCAAATCACTATTGACAACACGACTGTTCAAACCAATGGGCTCTTTCACATCATAATCACTGATCACTTTGGAATCCAATCCAGTTGCACTCGAAGACTCCAATGCTTTGGCATCATTGTTAATTGTGCTGTCTTCGGAGGCTTCATCAAAAATTTCTTCCCTACTTTCATGCACAGTTGTGTCTGTAACTATAGCACCGTCATTATGTCCTCCAACTGGACAGATAGTTTTATCACCTTCAGAAACTCCTACCAGCTTTTCCTCAATCCTTTCTTTCTCAGTTTCACCACCAGCTACAATTGGGCATTCAGTTTTGAGCGTTTCATGTTCGTCATGGTCACTTCCTCCAAGAGTGACCGTGGTTTGAATAGCTTCAGATAAACAAGAAATGGCTACAGGGGTTGTTTCATTGTTTGCAAGAAGCTCATTTTCTGGATGTCCACCCTTATTCTCCTCTGCCATGGTAAAACTTGTTTCTTCAGTTCTTTCAGTTATAGGATTATCAGTCCTTTCATTCTCAGTTTCACCCCCAACTACAATTGGACATTCGGTTCTGACCTTTTCATGTTCATCATGGTTAGTTCCTCCAAGAGTAACCGTAGTTTGAATAGCTTCAGATAAACAAGAAGTGGTTACAGGGGTGGTTGTTTCAATGTTTGCAAGAAGCGCATTTTCTGGATGTCCACCTTTGTTATCCTCTGCCATGGTAAAACTAGTTTCTTCGGTTCTTTCAGTTGCAGGATTATCAACTTTTGTTGACTGCTTCGCATCTTCTTCCTGGTAAGGTGAAAGAGAAGTCTCTGAAGACCCTTCAGATTCTTGAAGACCATTGGAGTTCAGAATACTCGACACTCCATACTCGAACGTATTAGGATTGGATGCTAATCTGCTTGAATCTGTTTTACCCTCGGCAGAGACCACCACCTTTTCTTCACTCACCTGATCCCCTGAAACATCCAATGCTACTGTAGATATGCTTCCATCAGACCTGCTAGTGTCCACAAAAGATTGAGTCACCTCTGATGTAGCAACGGCGTCATCTTTTGCAGAGAGAATTTCTTCAGAAGAGCCTAAATCCAATGGAAAAGTAGATTTGAATTTATTGTAGTCTTTAAAATCTTTAAGCAATTCAGGGTTGTCTAATGCAGGTAAATCTTTTGCCAAAGACACGACATGCACATCTTCCATCCCTTCCTCAGCTTTGGATGAGTCAGAAAGCTCCATTTGACGACCACCATCTATTTCATTAGACGAAACAGCTTTTGATTCCAATATAGGGGCATACGGTGAAAGTTCCGTGGAGATTCTCTGTTTGTCCTGCTCCGCCTCATTAAGTTGCTCATGCTCCTTATCTACATTCACACCATCGAAAGATTTAACTTCAGCATCGGATAAGGCCAATTTCAGGTCCGCAGAATCAGGATTTTCTCTCTCGTTATGCTGTAGTGCCGCTTCATTGGGAACACTATCTGTGGCTTGCTCCTCTTCCTTAAGTAACTTAGGCTTTGCACCAAGTAAATCAGATGACAAGCTTAAAGGGTCTGAACTTTTTCCCTCCACCTCCAGTGGCTTTGACTCATAATTTTCATTATTTGACGTCTTTTCATCTGTATCAGATACCACTGATTGAGACACTTCAACAGAAGTCTCAACAGCATCAACTAAACCTTCACCGGCATTGATATCTTCTATTCCCTTCAAATCATTTTGCTGGCTGGAAGACATCTGCACTTGTTTGTCATCAACAGATTCGATTGCATTCATCTCCTGCAGAGAAGCATCCCCTGGGATATCAGATTTAACAGGGCTGGCATCCAATTGTAAGTCGACCTGTCTATCAAGATCTGTGCCCAAAGATCTATCTGCCACTGGCTGATTGGTTGCATTTTCAAGTGACTTGGGATCATTTACTTCGGCAGTGTGCTGGTTGTCATTTACAGAAATTGAGATACCTACAACCAGAAAGTGCACCTCAAATTTGTATAATTCATATTAATGCAAGTAATGAACAAAATGCAGCCTTCAAAATGTGAAGTCAGATTGCTAAACCTAAGTAGCAGAATGAAAAAAATTAAGGAAACAACCAACCAAAATGATTTAAACTAATTTATGTAGGTTACGGCAGCATAACAACAACAACAATAATAACATACCTGGTGAAATCCCCCAGTGTGATCATTACGGTAGCACAACGATCACAAATTTAAAAGAACATTCAGTCACAGAAAGTTATCTTAAAATCAAACTGGCAGCCAGAAGAATACAAGGACATTATTTTCTCCTACAAAAAATAAATAAATTTAAAGGTGCTTTTGACACTCAAAGAAGAAGCTCTTCTATTTTCCATAGATTATCAAAATTCGCAATGTTGAATTCATAGCATCATTTATCTTTTTTGAGAACTAAGCTTGTTAATTACATTTGTCAGAAAGGAAATTCAAGAATGTTGTGCAGTTCAAATGATACCGGATAGCCCCTATTAACTACCAGGCTTCACTGCCCCTATTACATTCATTTTATCATTCTTCACATTCTTGATCACCGTTTTCATTTTAGCACTGTTCGCATTCTTGATCATCATTTCTTCCAATTTCAACCAAGTAGTCAAACAGAAATTACTTGTCAAGGAAAAATCATCCAGTAAAAATGTTGGTTTTAATACTCTCTAAATCGCTTAAAACCCCATAAATTTGGGCAATACAGCTGTTCAAGGGGCAACTCCTCCTAGGGAGGACCACAAAAGCAGGCCCACATGGAGCTATGGCAAACTAGAACAAATTAAAGCTGATAATTGTGGAGACGCCTATATTGGCCTGACATAAATGTCTTCAATGACACAGCTACTAAGCTCAGCATTAATAGCATATTCAGGAAATATAATAAAGAAAGTTCACTGGTTTTAATAATTGTCCATAATCCTAAGTAAGAGAATTCACTGGTTGTCATAGAGCTTCAAGACGGGAAAAATAAGGTTTTAACAGTCCAGTATAAGTTATTTCAAACAATGGAAATAAGCAAAGATGTCCATAAAATAGTCAAGTTACTCATGGAAATGGCTATCCAATACACCCCTTTCATTGTTTAATGTGTTTCTATAGTTGAGTTAATATAAGAAAACTTCATCCAGTCCATCTCACTTACAATTCATAATATGAATCTGTAGACTCAACCTTATTGGTTCAACAATTACCAAAAGTCGCAAAGGAAATCAATTTCTGACATGGGGTAAAGGAAAATTGGAAGCAGAGACAAGATTCTTTTCTGATAAAAAAAAAAGCAAAGATATTCTAACATCGGGAAAGAATTAAAATGGCATCATTTTTTGAACTTTGACTAGTTGCATTATCTAGATTCTACTCTTTGCATACATCAAAGGACCTATCACTTATCAATTAATTCGGAAAAGTACCCTTTATTAGATGTCTTAATAAGGTCGTAATTTCACTCAAACCAAAAAATGTTCCTCCTTATTTCTTCAGCAAAGGAGCCTGACAAGTTAATTGAGTCATTTGAACTAAAATGATACAATAAGAATATTTAGATTTCCAGTATATATAACTTAAATTCATATCTAAAACCTTAGTCTCCAATCAAACGATTTAATGTCATCCATGAAGAGATATATACTCCTCATGCCCTGTTCTAAGGGGAACTTTCCCTTACCCTTTGTTTACAATATCAAGCATGAGATATCATAAATTTTTTATCATCTGCGAAGAATATTTCTAAAGCCTCACAAGTTCCATGCAGTAATTGTCTCAATCCCACCTTATTTCTGCAGTAAGATACAAATAAAAAAGAACGAAAAGAGAAGATAGCAATAATCAACTTCCCTGAAATGAGAACTCGTTTTTCCCTTTCTGTGAGAGGTAAGTGCACGACAACGCGAAATACAACAGAAATTGCAGAAAAGCTGCAAGTCCCACCAACCAATGCATTGCTAAGTATAATTACATACAACACATTTGAAACGCCATTTGATCTTCGACATAAATAAACATGAATGATCATTTGCCTTAATGCTTACCTCCAACTGCATCAGCCTTCAACAATTCATCATCAATGTTTTTCACATTTGTATTCAAACTTTTGACACCCTCCGGACGCTCTTCCATTCCAGGGCTAATCCCACTATCAGAAAACTCCATAACAGCATCAGAGAAAGTTTCATCCTCTGATCGATATGATTTATCACCACTACTACCGTCTTTAACAATTGTCTTCTTACCAATAGGACCTAAAACCAAAACCATGATCACATAAAAAACCATAATTTCACCAGAAAAGAGAAATTAAACAACATTTGTACAAAAGGCTCGAGATTTCTCACTTGGAGTTTGCTGATCTCCATCTGAGTGATGTTCGTCATCAGAAACTGCTGAATGCATCGAATTATCTGCTTCCGATTCACTAAACTTATATCCTTCAATTTTCCCACAAACCTTCTTGTGTGCCCTTCTGTGCCTAGCGCTAGGATGTGGGTTTGGAAAAGGCCAACCACATTTATGACACAAATGTGGCCCATGATTCTCATGCCCTGAATTCAAGAAATCTCATTTCAGAACTCTCATTACCAACAACAACAACATAATCCATGTAATCCCACAAGTGGGGTTGACAAGGGTAAAGTGAACACAAACCTTGCTCCTACCTCATCGAACAAGATAGAGAGGCTGTTACCAACCCATGAAAACTCAACTATTCACAGAGCAATAACATACTAATGCTTATAACAATCCCAGAAGAGAATGAACTAATGCTTATAACAATCCCAGAAGAGGATGAACTACACATTCCACACATACACACTTCTGTTTATATATGTAAGCATACTACTATGATTACATAAAAAAATCCAATTCACATCTCCCAATACCTAAACCAAAACACAAATTAAACAATCCATAGACAATGAACAATACATTTCACACATTCAACATAAACTTATTAAAAAATTAAGAAAAAAAACCCATTTTGACCACAAGTCAAGACCCCATTAACAATATATACAAAATACAAGCACAAAACTCCACAAAGTAACCCAAAATTAAGAAAAACGCAGGTATCCTTCAATGAAACCTCTGCATACCCAAATCACAGTACACCCAGAAACAGAAACAAACATAAAAAGTAAAAAAGAAAAAAACTTTCAGAAACCCATTAGAGAAATAAACCTGATGGGGTTGTTTTATGATCTTGAACCTCCATAAGCACGAAAAATCAGCAACAGCAACAGAAGAAAGCAGAAGTAAAGAAGTGTGTACGGAAGAAAAGAAAGCTTTTGTTGCAAAAATGAGAAGAAATGTGAAAGGAGAACTTTGGTGTCAAAGTTGGAAAAGTATAACTATGATGGAGGCCTAGTACAGTAGGGGAAAAGATAGAGACAGAGATTGGGAGGGGGGTTCCGGGGGGTGGGGGTATGAAACAGAGATGATGATGAAAATGGCTATAGTGCACCATGTGCGTGTGTTAAGGGGTGAAACAATTTCTAATTAGAATCCTATGTTTTATGTGCGTAGAATAAGGACATAAGTTATAATAATTTCAAAATAAGATATAGGATTATTTATTTTATATAGTATAAAGTAATTTTTGAATTATTAATTTCAGGCTAACTTATCTTAAAATTAACTATTGAAATAATATATTGCTAACCAGATGACCCTGATAATTTAAATACCCTTCATCGATTCATGTCATAAATTTATTGATTTAATGATGTGTTATTGAGTTTAAGTTATACATAAAGTAACAACATACTCAATATAATTCTATACGTAAATATAGAAGGGGTGGATTTATCGTACCTCGATTCGAGAAGATGTTTCCTACTAGTATATATAAGTAAGAGATTTCTATAGTGTTGAAAATAAGATTGATTTTTATCTATAAAATAATTGAAGCTAATTTAATGATATATAAAGAAGTCGGATATAACTTAAACTCAAAGTTAAGATATTTATTACTTCGTCTGTTTTAAAAAGAATGACACACGTCAACTTGACGCGAAATTTAAAAAAATAAAGAAGATTTTTTAATCTTGTAGACTGTAGTTTCAAATTAAAGTTATGTCAAATGTATCAAAATGTTATTTAATCTTGTTATATAAAAAATTAAAATAAAAAATATTGTCAAAAAAGAAAAAAAATCATTCTTTTTAAAATGAACTAATGAAAAAAGTATATCGTTTATTTTTTAAAACAGAAAAAATACTAGTTAATCTCGTAATACAAGAGAATCATATAATATTGAGTTAAATACTTATTGAATTATGATCTTTTGTTATCGATGACTTTTCTATATGTGTGATTAATTGAGGAAATAGTAAAAGGGACTACAAAAGTAAAAGTAAAAGGTTTTACAAATTGTTTTTGTTATTTTTGGTAGAAAATAAAATAGAATGAAGATCAAGGATATGTGGATTATTTCCTTATTTATAGATATTGTTTTAAGCTGTTTTGGTAATTAGAAATAATGAGATATGAGTTATTTTTCTGTTTGGGATTTGGTAAGGAAAATAAAAATAAATCTTATGAATATACACTAGATTATGTCAATTTTGTTGAATTAATGGTAGTTAAAATTAAGTGCTACTAAAGATTCAAGTCAAACATTTGAAAAAGAAGAAGAAAA
This sequence comes from Solanum ossicruentum, assembly GCA_025774065.1. Classification (NCBI taxonomy): domain Eukaryota; kingdom Viridiplantae; phylum Streptophyta; class Magnoliopsida; order Solanales; family Solanaceae; genus Solanum; species Solanum ossicruentum. Next base: position 25,228,109 of record JAOTQR010000109.1, on the reverse strand, counting down.
TAAGTCTTGTGAGAAAAGTAATAAGCAATTGACCCCCTTATTACGTAGAAATAGTTGGTCGATTTTGTATCGTTCCAAAATAATATTCTCCCATTTTAAATTAATTGAATTTTTGAGATTATTTTTAATGTTCAAAATATTTGAATTGTTCAAAGTCCAAAAAAAATGTTTGAAACTTTTTTCATATTTATTCTTTCATTTATTGAAATTTTATATTTTCTAAAAGATAAATTACACCACATAGTTATGACTTCACAAAAGGAAATAGTTGGAAGTATTGCGTAAATTTTGTCTTTAAATATTTTTCTTAATATATGTGTATTACCTCACAAATTCAATTAATATGAGATAGAAAAAGTAATAATGTATTGGTGATTTCACGAGTGTCATAAAAGAAGTTTTAACAAATATTAAATACTTCTGATCAAATTCATACGCAATTCTTAAACAACAATCACGAACTTTAGATGTGACTTCATAAAAACGATTTAAAAGAAGATTGAAGGACGAAAATAACTATAAAAAACATATCATTTAACTTGACCTTAATATATATTTATGTCTTTCAATTTTAAATATTGACAAGTAGACGCGTTATTAAACTATTAAAAAATTAAACATATAAATACATACATTTTACATGATAAAAATACATGAGATATACACGGTTTGCGTGACAAATGATTGACTTTTAAACAACAACCCCAATCAATTACATCAACATCAATATTACCCCAATGCCTCAAAGGCTCCCGCCCATTGCGAGATAAGGGGGGTCGAATGTACATAGCCTGACCCCTATGTTTAAAAACATAGCGCGACTGTTTCCGGATGATCCATAATGAACGTCAAAAGTTGCATTGACTAATTGCTACTTCACAATTGAAAGAAGCGCAGACAATTTAAAGAGTTATTTTGCTTTATTTTATCATACCCCAAAGCCAAAAAATAGTGAATATTTGACCGCATTCGAGATTGATGGAAAAAATAACCGCAATCAATAATTTTCTTAAAAGAATACATGAGATATACACGTTCTACGTGATAAATGAATAATAACCGCAATCAATACTTTTCTTAAAAGAATTTTTAATTGAATCATTCAACCAATTAACTTTTTTAGTCATCAGTCACATTCCCCAAATATTTGTATTCATTTAAAAAAATATCTCATATTAACATCTTAATGACTTATCTTAGATTTAAATAAAATATTTTTTGTACAAGATGCTTTCTCCGTCTATTTATAATCATTAATATTTGTACAACCTAATAACTTAATTTAGACTTTTGTGCATTAATTATACATCGATTCATTTTACACTTTGGTTGTGCTATTTAGTTGTGAAAAGAGGGTGTTACGTGCACTTTCTTGTTGACATTTGGTGTTGGTTATGTTTAATAAAATTAAGCAAGCTATTCATTTATAATTAAAAAAAATATATGTATATGAGATGTACATGTGCACGAATCAAATCGTATAGTTCTTTTTATTAATTAGAAAAAAGTGAATTTTCCTTGAAGAATATAAATGTAGATCGAGCATAACTTGAATTTATTATTCAACAAATTTGACATTAGTATAAAGCTTTTAATTCAAGTTCTGAAAGATGAAATTATTGACGATAAAGAATATTTTATCCTTCAAAGTAATTCAAATAATAAGTAAATTCAAATTAACCTGTCACGACCCGAAATTCAGGCGTGATGGCACTCGTCTTATCACACCAAGACAAGTCAACCTACAACCCAACTATAACATTAAAAATGCGGAATTATAATAAAAATGAAAGTTCAATTAC
>JAOTQR010000109.1:25208454-25223430 GCA_025774065.1 Solanum ossicruentum | reverse complement strand
TTTTTATTCCCATACTAAGAAATTGACTTTAACATCTATGCCCAATTAGGAATCCTCAATTAAAATCCTACATCATATGAAGGATGACTCGGTCTTAACTTAAAAAAATATAGAAAAAAATTGGGGTGTTACATAACCAACCTTGAAAACTATACTAAATCACCATTTTTATTATTTAAAAAAAAAGTTAAATACCATAGAATTACAAGAAATTATGTTCATTTTCCTCTTTATTATTGGTGTTCATTTATTTATTTTCTTGAGTCCCCAATTTGGGAAACATAAAATTAAACTAATGGACAAATAATAAGATTCCTCGTGTCTCCGTTTGGACAAATATATGAATGCTCCATTTTTATTTGCCAACAAAAGGTCCTGTCATATGTCTGTCATAATCACAATATAATTATTTGGTGAAGTGTCTTAACTTCAAAGTCAACACAGACTTTAAAGTGAGAGATTTATACAATCTAACATAAGTTCACGTCAATCGTTTATGTATTTTTTATAAATTTGTTAGATTAAACTAGATATACATCATCGATCAAAATTTGTCATGATAAATGTAATGTTAAAGTCAAATTCTTTAATTAGTAAGATAATAAAAATACGCATCAAATCAAAGTAGATGTTACATGTTATCTATTTGAACGCTTTCTCAATATGATAATAGGACAAACTTTAGCAAAATACTGCCTCTCTAAAAGAGGTATATATATTTGACGTCTAGGGAGCGAAAGAAAAGAACAAATAAAGAGATTCATTAAACGGACGCGTTTTTGAAGAATGAGTGCATATATATGACATCTTATGTAAATTCTCAATGAAAAAGAAAAGTAAAGAGTTTTATAAAATATAATACAAATTTACGTCATACGTGTACATATTTTAAAACTCAATAAAAAATAGCAAAACTAATTAAATTCGTGAATTTTTTTTCCAGAAAAGAAAAAGAGACAATACGTGATATGAACTTTGATCACGAGGTTAGTCATTTTGCAAATTGGATTTATTAGTTTCATATAATAAATTAGATCATTAAATATATAATGCAATGGATGAGGTTGTTCCTCCTTTAATCATAGGTCTCAGATTATAGTCCTGAATATGAAAGAACTCTTCGTAGAGAGTATTGCGAGTCCAGATTAATTAAATTTCAATAAGGATACCAAATATGGAACGAAAAAATAGGCCCACAAGAAATTGGTATAAAAGTCACCGACGGTGTGTTTTAATATTGGACTACTCTAGTCAACTATTGTTGATGGAATCTAAGAGATAGATATGTGAAAATAATAATAATAATAAATAATAGAACTAGATTATTCAAATAATTTAACTTGATTTAAATAATATAATATAAGTATAAGTACCACAATTTTTATTTGAAAGAAGAATTTGATAATCAATTTAAAAAGGTGTTTTTTGTGAATTTAGATTGTTGATTAATCTTATGCATATGAACTCCATGCATGTTAAAAGCGTCTTTATTATTTTTTATAATATAAATGGAGAAATTTATAATATGCTTCCAACAAACTCATGCTTTTGTGTGGAAGTCAGATCTAGCATTCTTTAAATTATATTTTAGTTTCACTTGTAATATTTTATTTTTTTTCTATAGTCAGTATGATTAATTGTTGAAGTTAATAATTTAAATTATATTTAAAAATTATAAAAAAAATTATTACAAGGGCCTAAGTATGTCTAATAACATATTTGTTTCATTATGTGAAAATCTTATACTGTGAATTAAAAAAGAAAAAGGAGCTTTTAAAAAATTTCAAAAGTGAGAGTCTATACTAAGTTAATCGATTTCAATTTAACCTTCTATAGAATTTAGGAAGCTAAATCAAGTGTATACTATAGCGAATAATATGTTCAGAATATAATTTTTAATCAGTTTAGAATTGGTGAAAGACAGAAAGACAATATATTAAAATATTTAAATTCATTCTGACTAAAATAAGGAGCAGAATTTTATCAATTTCTAAATATTTTATTTTAAAACTATGTATATATATGTCTTTTTGAAAAATGTATGCTAGATGCCCCTAAGTAAATAACTATTAATATCAATATCAAATTTCTTTGATCATTCACTATTATTATTTTTTCTTTTCTTATATATTTGTTGTACTCGAGTCAAAGATCATCTAACCTTTTTACTTCCATATATTAGTAAAAATAAATATATTCTATCCTCCACAAATTCTACGCGTGGTTAAAATTAAAAAATAATTATATCTCCCTCACCAAATACGAGGAACTCAAAGTCATTAAAATTTACTAAAAATTAGTATGTAGTAGTAATTTAAAATAAATATCTCCAATTTCTATGCTATGGAAAAGGAAATGAACATGGGCCCACAAAAATCTAAGGCCCATAATTGTTAAAGCCCAGAATCGGGCCCACTAAAGCAGACATCTGGGCTTTGTCATCTAGTTTCACGTGTTTTCCAAAGGACCACTTTCTCAAAAAAAAAAAAAAAAAATTCTTTTCGGTTGAAAAATCAATTCCATATAAACTTAATTGGATAGTACTAACAAAATGTTTCCTAATTGCGCACATTATAAAATAAAACTTGTTTAATCAACTATATTTTTCGTCGACGTTTAATTTGTAATTCTTTTCAAAACTTTTAGCATATATATATATATTTACGGTGCCTAAAATTAAAGTGTGACAAAATCAAACTTCAGACATATAATTGAAATCATATATTGTTGAATGACTGAACTTTTAGTCATACATGGCTATAAAATATTTCCTAATTGCGCACATTATAAAATAAAACTTGTTTAATCAACTATTTGTACGTCAATGTTTAATTTGTAATTCTTTTTAAAACTTTTAGCATATATATATATATAATATTATATTTACCGTGCCTAAAATTAAAGTGTGACAAAATCAAACTTTAGACATATGTTCGAAGTGACATATTGTTAGATGACTGAACTTTTAGTTATATATGGTTATAGTTTGAATAATGACTAAGAAAAGATCATGTGGGATATGATCCATTTCTTGCCCTAAAGCTTATTCAAATACCTCTCTATCTTTCTTGAACTACACACAACTTGTTCCTATTATTCTATAAATAATTCATCGAGAGTAGGGACCTCTAATACTCATTATCTTACTTGCTATACTAGTTAGATTCGCTTTAAGTATTTCATTCGTTCACTTCAAACAAGTTTTGCCATTCGGATGAAAGGATATCATCCTAGTAAAAGTTGTTCTTCCCTTGTCAATGTTTGAGATGTCTGGTTGTGCCAATTTTGGTTATTGACAATATGACTTATATGCCCGGCAACAACTCGAATAAGGTTAGGTGTGCTTTCATGATTCTTTTCTTATATTTATCCAATGAGAAATGTGAGTCTGTTTTATCCACTTTTCTTCTAAAAAAATTAACATCTAAGATCGTTTATATTAGTCTATTAATAGGAATATCAATAAATTTATAGATACAAATTCTACAATCATATACTTTGATTTTAATTTAGATGAAGTGAAAAAAAATTCCCGTGCCAAATTTAGATTTTATAGGAAAAGATGAGTTGTTCTGTTGGATTAGTGAGACATTTTGTTATGTCAAGCTTCTTGTTGTCGATTGATATATACATACACCAAGTCCAAGTTCAAACAATAAATTTCACATGTTGTTTTTTGATATTATTACTACAAGTAAACAAATTTGTGATTAAGAAAATAATTTTGTAAAACAATTAGTGTCACTATTTTTGTCCATTACAACAGTTTAATTACATGTAAGTAGGAATGGTAAAAGAGCGAGTGGAGTCAAATATAAGTAGATCAAATATGAGCTAAGTAAAAATGGATAAAACATCCAATTCAACTCATATTTTAAATAGGTAAAAATGAGTTATTCAATGAATAATATGGGTAAATATGAATACTCATATTATATCTGACGGTTCCTGGACATACAAAACAAGTCTCCCTTATCTAGTACTGCCAATTTCGTCAGGTGATTGGGGAAACGTTTAGAATATTTTTTAATTTGATTTATCAATTAGTTTGAATTTTTTCACACAAAACATATATATTTTTCAATTTTAAATATATATAAATAAACAATTAAATAAATAAAATTATATATCGTATATTACATAATATAAATTATATGTTATATAAAATTAAATTATTGCATAAAATATATATCTAAAACTAAGTTAGATGATACGTTTATATATTATGCTTAGTTCCAACAGTATATCCTTTTGTTGCCCGGGTCGAGACAAAATCTTTAGGTTTTTTCTAAAACCTCAAAAACACTTTCACCCCTTTCCTCTGTAATTCCCAAGCAAAAGAAAGAGAAAGAAGCTATGGATTTCTTCAAACCCAAAAAATCATCTTCTCCAGAAACACCACCACACCTACAGCTCCAACAAACCTTAAAGAATCTACAGACCCACTTCACCAATTTCCTTCAAACCACTGTACCCAAATTCAACACCCTTAATTCTTGTCAAAATTCACCCCCATGGGCGAAAATTGGTGTAAAAAAGCAACCTTTATCTACTGAAACCATTGAAGAGAGGTTGGGTGGAGTGCCTGTTTATGCCCTTAGCAATGCTTCTCAAGAATTCGTGTTGGTTTCGGGTGTTAGAACTAAAAAAAGTCTGGGGTTGTTTTGTTTTAGTGAAGCTGATGCTGAAGCTCTTCGTCAGCAGATGGAATCAATGGACCCTTCTATGCGAAACGGCTCTCGGGTTGTTCCTGTTGCTCTCAACAAGGTTAGCTTCAATTTGCCATTGTTGTGTATAGGGATTTGCTTATTGTGTTAAGTTTTGGCTATGCTTGACTAACTGTTTGTAGGGGTAAGGGAGGGGATTACGAGACAGGGAATTGAATGGTGAAAATTTCGATTAGTCAATCAATTGAGCTATTAAGATTGCTTGTTGTTTGTTTGTTTTGATTGTTGTTTAAATTTTTGTAAGGTAATTCTCCTAAAGACATTTTATGTTTATTTTAAATGTTCTAAATTTTTCATCTCAGAAACCAGGATAGCGTAACTCTCTTTTGATTGTCCGAGGTTGATAGTTGAATTCTTAATTGTAGAAAAAAACCATTATTCGGTCTAATCGATGGTCATGATGCAGGTTTTCCAGCTCAAAGTTGATGGAGTTGCTTTCAGGTTGATACCAGAGGCATCTCAAGTAAAGAATGCAATAAAGGTGTATAGTTATACAAAATTTTGTAATTTTTAATTGATGAAGTAAAGTTTATGATTTTGGTTTGAACTTTCTTGTTAGACTAATCATGTTCTTAAATCTATAAGAAAGTTGATGAATACTCATGCCATCATAGTGGTATATCGAGAAACTGATGCTAGTTTGCTCCTCTACTTTAAAGAAGTGTTGTTTGTATGTCCACCAATCTCTCCTATTCTTGGTAAAAGAAGGTTATTCGCTTCGGGGGGTCTCCGTTAATCTATTATAGAATACTACCATAGCTTCGGGGTTAGTGATTCTTGGGAAGTATTCCAAAGTTTTTGACTATCTAAGTTCTGAAATGTACTTCATGTACAGTAAGTAGTAGTAAAACTTTTGCTTGACACTAAATCCAAAAGTTTGTGTGACTTCAGATGAGCATTAGGATTTTCTCCTTCATCTTAGGGATTATTTTGTAATCAGCAGACGTTGCTTTTGGATTGAAGAGGATGAAAAGATTGTTGTTGCTCAATAAGTTTCCTTATACCTAACAAAGATTACGTATATACCAGTTGTGGACCAAAACATAGTATCATGACATGAAATCGCTCTGTCAACTGGTATGTGACCTCATCTTTAAGTGACATTGCTGTGAAATAATAACAGAAATGGTTTTCTGCACAGAAATTTTAGTCAGCATGTTTAAAATATCATTGTGTGTACCATTCATTTTTCTTTCTATAATCTAAAGCTGATCGTATTCTACTGTCTTTTTTGACCAGGAAAGGGAAAGGAGTGGAACGACTGATGAGAGCTTTTGTGGTGTTCCAGTTTTTCAGGTACGTTCTCAGCTATAATTGATATTTATAGCTACACCTGAAATTCTCATCTGCCTTAACAATTGTGCTTACTTTTATGCCCTCCTGTGAGAAGTATCTGTTTAAATGAAATATGATCTGAACTAGGATGATTATGTCTATTGCAGTGTTGTTAAAGGCTCACTTAAACCCTATATTGCGCTTTAGTGTCATCATCAAGTCTATGAGGCATACTTTTCCTTGTTATTGAGCGTAATCTGGATAGTTTAAACAATTGATATTTCATTTTATCGCAAATCTTTTTTCAATTTTAACTTTGGAACATATGGAGGTCTTGCAATGTTTCACAGTTTGCTTAAATCTAATCAATAAAAGAATTGGTGTCAAATGTTAGGTGAAAGTTGTTTTGGTATTAGATTAGTTTGGAACCATGCTAACATGCACTCTAAAGTGTGACCTATTGCTGTTTGAAGTTGAAATGACGATTATGAAAGACCATGTATGTGATCCTAGCAAAGGCAAAAAAAGTAAGGTGATTTCTTCCCGTCTATATATGTTTTGGCGGGTAGAGTAATCCTAGACTTGTACTGGTTGGATCCGGTTGAATTGTTGAAGTGCGTGCAACTTGGTCCGGAACACAACAATTTTTCAAAAAATAAAGAATAAACAACATGCCAACATTTTAGATATCACATTCAGACTTTTGTATTGTTTAGATTCAAAGATTATGTGTACTGTGGGCTGGCAATTTCATGCCACATGAAGGTCCTTTGCGATTTTTGACCTCAAAAACTTGGAAATGATAACTATCCATCTGATCAATATTTATTTACAGTCGAGGAGCTTAATACTAAGAAGCCAAAACAAGAGATATCGTCCTGTTTTCTTCAGAAAGGTAAGCTAATTGTCTGGAGGTTAGTATGCACTAATGTGATACAATGCTGTATCTCCCTTCTTGAGTTATGCAGGAGGACCTAGAGAGTTCACTAGCAAGAGCTTCTCGGCAGCAAGGGCGATTGGATCCCGCTTTGAAAGGAGATATTCAGGTATGTCTGTCGATATTTACTGTTTATCTATTGTCGGTGTCTTAACTTCATGACCGAAAATTTTCATCTGATTTGACTAGGTTGGCGTTTTGGAAGATATAATACAAGGTATGAAGGTAAGAATCCTCAACCAGATATTTCCATATTACATTAACCAAGTTCTTGATCCAACAAATATTGTCAGAAAATTTTTGAAGAACTTCCCAGTCGTCCTGTTACTTGTTTTTACCTCTTATATTTATATACAAAAAATTCTATATTTGACAACCAAGAAATCCTCGAAGGCCAGCTAACGCACAGTTCAAATCTCCATTTAAATACCAGGCTTTTGTTTGTACTATGGTTCGAACTAATGATTTATGCCTACCCACACATCATGCGATGCACTCTTATTTTGTTCATCTTTCTTTGTTAAAAATGCACATGCCTAGCTCAATGGCCGTAATGTAGTTTGCGTGGTTGACAAAATATGAACATATTTTTGCAGGATTCTTCGACATCAAAGTGGGACGACGTTGTATTTGTTCCTCCAGGTTTCGATGTTTCAGCTGATCCATCCCAGAAGTAACAAAGACATACACCTTTAGGATGTTAGTTGAACCTATATATATTATCCTTTTTGATATCCCAAGTCTATTTTGTGGACTAAATACTAATGCATTAGTTCTTGTTATTATTAAAGTATCAGTGTGATAATTGTAAACAAAATATGTATGCACTTGGGCTTCTAAAAGCTAGATGAGCTTGGGCCAAGCTAAACAACCTTTTAGCAATGGGTGCTACTAGGAGTTTCAAACTGGCAGATTGGGTTAAAAATGAAAATATCAAAGAGGAGAAATTTCATAGTAAAAAAGATTTATCAAAAGAATTATTTATAATATATTTATATTGAATGCATGATGTATTTTTATTACAAGTGTAAATTTATCATAGTATTGTTATATATTGCTACAAATAGCAATAAATAAAAAGTATTGTTAAAATTAATAAATTTTTATTGAAATGGATCTACTTAAATAATTTTATCCTTTTTATTTATAAAAAATGGTCTAAGAAGGTCATGAATTCAACATAACTCAAATAAGCCTGAGCTCATTAGATTTTTTTTGCAGAAATCAGCCCTAAGGCTGAAATTTTTACCCTTTACTCCTTTTTTCTTTTGCGGTGTTCTTTTCCATAAAAAGTTATTTTTATTTTGCTATGTTTATATATATATATATAATTGCCATGTATTTTTTGGACAATATTATTTTTTCTTAAAAATTATTTTATTTTTATTTTGTTATGACTTTTTATATATATAAAGAAAAATGTTCAAATAAAAAATTTTTAAAGGGGAAATTTCATATATGAGAGAGTTTAATTGTATAACTATATCTAGCAAATTATATATCTGTCAAATAATTTCATATCTGATATACATTTATATATCTAATAAACGAGATTGGGAGAGAGAGGAGAGAGGAAGTGATATCGAGAGAAGAAGGAGAGAGGAGAGGGGGAAAGGCAGAGAGTGGAGAGATGAATTGTATTGCATATATATCAAATAATTATATATATGTAATCGCTATACATATGTATTTGTATATTTAGCAAGAGATTGCAGATGCAAGAGAGAGGCCTCAAGGTCTAAGCCAAATTGAGCAAGGGCGGCCACTTTGCGATACTGCATCAAATTTCAATATTTTGAACTACGGATTTCTTTCATAGTTTTCAACTGAACGTCACACAACAAGAGAGAAGAAGAGAAAATATCAATAAAATTCTAACTATAGTTATAAACTGTAATATTTTTTAAAAACTATAATGATATAACGTAGATACATTTCGTATATTTGCTTGGTTACATAATTTACCCATTTTTTAATCACAATTTCATTTTTTGATAAAATAATGTCATGGTATACATCAAGGAGAAATCTATAAGAGAAGTAGGGTTTAGTAAATAGATAGAATAAATGATAAAATAAAATTATTAAATATCCTGAAAAATCAAAGACCATATGAGAAGGAAAAAAAAAAGGTAGCGGCTTTCATGCTGTGGGAGGGATGATGGACTGTTTTCGCTTGCGCGAAGTAGGTTTGAGTTTCAAAAAATACAAAGTATCCAAACATATTGAAGCTACGGAAAGAGACTTTCGCAATATTGTAACAAATTGTTGTTGTTTAGGTTTAGGATCATACATCTCAACCCCATGTAAACAGAACTGCCTCTCTGTAACAAACAAACTGCAAGTAGTAGGCAAGTGGTTGCAAATGTTCACTAACAGTTTCCATAATCCATACTTGCAATCTTGAGTGCTAAACCCCGGGCTGAGCACGGATAAGGGGGACTTGTTTTGCTTGTCCAAGAACAAGCGACAAAAATATCTAAAGATCAGTACAACCTTATAGTCATCCATTCTAGAACTGTAGCACAAACCACAAGCATTTGGAGGCTCGTGTTTGTGTTTCACATAAGGACACACAAGAATTCGAGATTGTCTAGTGGATGGATTCCGCAAAAGATAATTTTTGTAGCCCATAGGGTTCTTTAGAAGAACCAAGCCATCACATGAGCCAGACTTCAGAATCCTTTTGAAGGAAAAAATTGCTTATCATCCTCCATCATAACTAATTGGGGATTTTCAGGATCTCAAATCAGTACTATATCCTTGTCGTACGAGCAACTTTTGTCGGCTTAATGCTTTGTAATAATCACGATGATTCCTTTGAAAATTTCGATCGCATTAGAAACAGATTGAAAACGAAACAAAATTTTAATTGGAAAACAAATAACATAATATCGCATGGAAGAATATTGGACTGTATCATGTTCAAAGTTTGACATTATCTCTGAGTTTGGTTTGGAGAAAATTAAGCTTTCTAAATTAAGCTTTTTTGAGAATTTAAAATTGTATGTCCAAACACTAATTTTATCTCATGATTTCTAATCACAATATGAATTGCATATTTAAACCTTGCTAGTATGAATCAAATAACTATTACTTTCTCAGTTCTTTTATGAGAATTTTTCAAAAATAACAAACACTTGAAATATAATAAAGTAAAAAATAGTTATAGTTTGTTAAAATTATGATTTGTAGCTATATATTATATGAGAGAGGCGAGAGAGTAAGAGAGAGGCAAGCGAGAGAGGGTAGAAAGTGGAGAGAAGAGAATTGTGTATATACATCTCGCAAACCATATATATATAAACATTATATGTGATAAATATCGAGTTCAATTAATTTTGAGTATTAATTGCATTCACCCCAAATAATTTCTATACTATAATACGATACATTTTTACTATACAACTTGTATGATTCTTGAATTACTATTATGTTTTATATTTGTAGGTTTAATTTGATCGCAATTCTCACAAAAAACATAGACTGATAAATAAATATTCAAGAATTTTATTTAAAGAAGATTGTTTCAAGTAATTTTTTCTTTACTATTTCTGTATATTTTTTTTTATATATTTATATATACAGTTTAAATGAATCAGTATGGATATGATAAATTCACCTTAACAAAGGATTTTCTTATTGAATTTTGAATAAATTCTTATCCGCGCTAAATAATTTCTAACATTAATATAAAGTTTGAAGCAAAATTATTAAGTGTTGCTAATAATAAATGGATTCATAACCTTTTTTGTAAAAAAAAAAAAAAGTGGTCTACAGCTGCCAATAATAATTTATTATGAAGGTAAATTATTTCTTAGCATAGGTTAATTAATTAATTTTTCTAAAAATTATAATATTATAATAAGCCAAAAGGCCACTAACCGTAGTGGGCCATAGTACATTGACGGCGCTGGGCTTGATTCGTTTGATTTTATGGGCCTCACTTACCCACTCAATATACTTTGTATGGCCCGCTTCCCTTTTTCCAAATAAATAATATGGATAAATTGAATTTCTTATAGCCTCGTTTTAAATTTATTATTCCTTTTTTTATCCTTTTGTAATGTCCAAAACAAATTGTTTATATATAAAAAAAATACCAACTTTTTCATAATGATGCACCCCTTACTTGTGTTGAAGTGGTTAAATTTGTCAAAACTTTACTAAGGGTGTGTTATATGTATGTGGGAAAATATTTTTTCACAAAGAAAAAAGGCTTGGATTTGTAACTTATTTTTTGTGTTCATAACTAAAAGATATTATTTTTAAAATATTTATAGTGTATAATTTAGACAAATATTATGAGAGGTGAGTAAAGTAGAAACGTAAAGATGACTTATGTTGAAGTGTGAGTATGAATACATAATTAATATAATATACTACTTGCAAAAGAGAAGTATAGACGGATAGCAAAACAATGTACTACTACATACACTACTACAAGAACAATTTTTACCAGCTATAAATATGAACATTAACAAAGATGTTAAAAGTTTACTAATTGCCTCTTAAAAAATACAATTAAACTATTATGTTAATTAAGTATTGCTAAAGAATATCGTTAATATAGTGATACTGATACTAACCTTTTGCCCTAATTCTAAACATGAATATTGATCTATATTCAAATGCTTGTAATGGTTTTGTACATTTGTATGATATTATTATAAATGGTTAATAAGATGAAGGTACATTTATTTGTGAGAGAGCATAATTATAATAATAATTGGAACAAAACAAACAAAAAAAAGTGATGGAATGTACACTTTTTTACACTTTAATTTTTTTTTTCATAAAAAAAAGTTTTTTATTTTTATTTTTGAAATGTGTGGAATGTCAGTTTCATGACAGCTAGTAAATAGCTAGAAATAGCTAGATAGATAGGAAAAAAATTCTGGAATTTTATGACATTATTGGTATGATGTTGATCTTCCTTGCAATTCATTGTACTGTTGATGTATGGAGAAGATAATAAGCCAAATATTGACAAGTCCGAATTCATTGCTCAAACGATCACTCAATTAATAAATCATAATTTTTTTTATTCTCGATAAAAAGAAGTATAGCAGTAAATTGAGGGGTCATTCACTCGATGAGATTTTTTATTGTTAAAATAAAAGACTTATTATTGATTGTGACTCATGTAAGATAACGTCGTATTTTCCTTCAACCAATGGACCAAAAAAGAATTTAATGAAATATAGTAATGACCTAAATAAATTATCTCTCTCATTGAAGAGAATTTCAAAATTTCGTGGTCCAAGAATAACGTGCCATTAGAGAAACTTTAATTTTGTGTGTGGAATAATGTTCCAAAGGAAAAGATGAAACGAGAATTTGGTGAAAGTTTAACTCATACAAATTTAAAATTGCACTATGAAACAGAAAATGTTAGAATTCAATCTTGATGCCCCTAAACAATAGCAATAGCATGAATCCTAAGCTATGACACGTGAAAGAATGATTCCACGAATCATAGGCAGATTTTAATAAATTTTCCATCAGAGGATTACTACGACCACATCATCGTCGAATCACCCCTTGGGTTGGTTGACAAATCCAAGGGTAAAGTTAAGGAGGGAGTGGACAGCCGAGAAGGTTTGTTCCTGAGGTTCTAGAAAATAATAAATAAGAGCGTCACTAGTAAAAATTAATTCCTTCGAGCTAATGAAGATACTACTCGAGTCTCTTTGATATATCCTTCCCTATCTTACAAGATAGAGACGTTGCTTTTATGTATACCATTGACTCACATAAAAACAAATTTAAAATCGTAAAATAGAATTATGCAAATTAAAAAGAGCAATATTATTCAATTCTCTATATAGATATTTTTATCTTGAAAATTTATGACATGACAGTAATCCGTACTTACATCAAATTGGACCATTAAATATATTAAATGACAATGACTATCCAAATTCGTAATAGAAGTTTTTGTTTTTTCTATTCAAAATAGAAGAATTGGTTAAATCAATTTTACAGTAAAAAATAGGTAAATATCTTCTTCTTTATTTCCTCCTTAATTAGTCTAAACTAAAAACCACAGCTGTTAACAATTAATGATTCATGAACAAATTAAATGTTGACAAGAACTACTTTAAGTGGTCAAAAGAGCTACAACCAAGGTTCCTTTAATTCCTAGTTATATTTTTGGATTTGTTGAACTAGGTTTATGAAAGAATTAATGTATATAACAATTATATAGTGTTGTACAAAGTACAGACATTGGCAAAGAGGTTCTCCTTAATTTCTGAACAAATTATTGAGGGAGGAAAAGATTAAGGAGTTCATGATATGAAGCAAGAGGGGGAGGAACAATGATGCTATCCCTCGGGAAGAGTTCAACGTCGCATTTCTCACTCAAACAATATGATCTAATAAATAAATGAAGTAGAGAAGCTGTTTTCGAAAAATTATATTACTTTTCATTGATTGTCCTTTTTCTTAGCAAGTGGCAAATGGGTAAAATGCCAGCATATTGCCAGTGGTAAAAGTTGTTATCAACAAGAAGGTCATAAGAAACTTGCTAACAAATTAAACCAAAGTAATGTTATATCTTGCTCTTAACAATAAAGTACATTTAATAAAATAAAAAATTATAGTATCACTCATCTACTTATCCTGCTCTTTGATTTATTATACTTTTGTCAGTACAATTGGTCTGGTTGGCTTCCACTTACTAGTCCAATCATATAATAGAGCAACGCCATACCAAATTTATTTGGAAGATAGAATCATTCTTGGAAACTTTATCCCTAGTTCTTGACCCCTACACCTTTTCATTGTTTTGTTCTTTTTCAATAATAACATTTGACATTTATCTTGTTCTAATTATTTAAAAGATGCATATTAATTTTTTTAAAAATAGTATTTTTTTCATCTTATTTTATGCAATATACTTCAATTTAGCATGATATTATTTTTAAAAAAAAAACATTTTGAAACTTGTGATCTAAATTCATTCTAAGATATTTGGGTGACTGAAAATCATTTTATTAAGGATAGAAAGAGAATTTAAAGTTAAATTATTTCTGATATAGTAACGTGACATTCTTTTTGAAATGGAGTAAAAAGGAAAAAATATTACATATAAATTTTCATGATTTTTTTGTCAACTGTTAATTCTTTTCTAGGTGAATTTAATAATTTCTTTTATCTGATAGTAAGTTTTATTTGGAAACTTAATTATGAAAAATTTTCAGTTGAACACTAAAATACATAATAAAATATTTGTAATAGATATTTTAGACTAAAATTTTGAAAAAATTTATGTGTATGTTCAACTTGAGAGTAACTATTACATAAATAAATTTACAATATAAAATATGTCATCTTATTTAACTATACACTATCATACACAATTAAAGATGCTAGAGGTCTACGACTTAGTGAGGATAATGTATATAATTAGCTGATCTGTCATATTTTATGTAATAAACTTACCTATACAATAGACATTTTAAAAGATACATAATTTTTTCCTTCAAAATTTGAGTTGAAACTATCTAGCACAAATATTTTATCAGTTATTAGATGCACAATTAAAATATATCACACTTTATGTATTTCAATAAGACTTACTAATCTATCTATCTACTCATACTAAATGTGAAAGCTCTTGAAAACATTGTTCGGACCTTTTTGCCCTTCATTAAAAGACTCTTATTTATATAAAATCATTTTTTCATTATTTTTCTTTAAATTCTTATTTAATTATATTTATAATATTGACTTTTAAAATATATAAAGATAAAAGATAAAATAAGGACTTCTCGTGGAAAGACTCCTAAATCTTCCTTATTTAATAGACTTTCACTTTTTCAATATTTGAATCAAGAAAATACTCTTCAACTACTAAGGAAAAATTCTAATTTGCCATGATATATATAGGATCTTTATAAATAAATAATTTATCAAAATTATTTTTATAATGAATTACTTATCTTTTCATAAATTTATAATTAAATTTAATTTCATATGTAATATTT
The DNA here is from genome assembly GCA_025774065.1 of Solanum ossicruentum. Classification (NCBI taxonomy): domain Eukaryota; kingdom Viridiplantae; phylum Streptophyta; class Magnoliopsida; order Solanales; family Solanaceae; genus Solanum; species Solanum ossicruentum. The sequence goes on along the minus strand of JAOTQR010000109.1, from coordinate 25,208,497 downwards.
ATTAACAGATGAAGTATGCATTTTAATTATTAGTAAAACGCAT
>JAOTQR010000109.1:25166238-25178413 GCA_025774065.1 Solanum ossicruentum | reverse complement strand
AGACATACACATCCAATTTTACAAATATACAAATACAATTTGCCTCTCTCCACTCTCTGCCCTCTCTCGCTCGCCTCTCTCTTCCCTCTCTCGATCTCGCTCACCTCTCCTAGAATATGTAGCTACAAATTGTAATTTTAGGAATCTATAACTATTTTTGCCTTATTATGTTTCAAGTGTTTGCTCTTTTTGAAAAATCCTAAAAGTAAAACATATTTTGAGTTAGCTTAGAGACAGTAGCGAAGTTAGACATTTTGTTAAGAATATTTAAAATTTTTGTATTTACCTCTAAAAGGTTGTTTAACATCTCACCATGATGATAATTAATCAGATGTGTTCAAGAAATTCACCAACCATGATGGAAAATTCAAGGAAACTCTTGCTAATGATGTTCAAGGATTATTAAGTTTATATGAAGCAGCACATCTAAGAGTACATGGGGAAGAAATTCTGGAAGAAGCTCTAACTTTTACCATCACTCATCTCAAGTCCATGGGCCCAAAATTGGACAAATCACTCAAGGCCCAAGTTGATGAAGCCTTGATCCGGCCCATTCATACAAATGTACCAAGAGTGGTAGCTCGTAAATACATACATATTTACGAGTACATTGAATCACATGATGATTTGCTTTTGAAATTTGCAAAATTGGATTTCCACATTTTGCAAAAGATGCACCAAAGAGAGCTTAGTGAACTTACAAGGTACAATATACACAAATATGGTATGTGTATGTATATATATTTATATATTTTTCGTACGATATGTTATACGTTTAATATACATGTATAGGTGGTGGAAAGATTTGGATTATGAAAACAAATTTCCATATGCAAGAGACAAATTGGTGGAATGTTATTTTTGGGCAACGGGGGTGTATTTTGAGCCTCGATATGAACGTGCAAGACGAATAATAACAAAATTAATCGTCATGATCACCATCACTGATGATCTCTATGATGCTTGCGCAACTTATGACGAACTTGTGCCTTTCACCAATGCAATCGAGAGGTAAAATTATGGAACTTAGTAATTATTAACCTCTAGTACAATGTTGAGTTAGAAATTTATGTGTATGTGCAGATGTGACATTAGTGCTATGGGTTCGATATCCCCTTATATGAGACCTCTTTATCAAGTCTTTTTAGATTATTTTGGTGAAATGGAAGAAGAATTGACCAAAGATGGTAGAGCACACTATCTCTACTATGCAAAAATTGAGGTAAGCTATGTTCACTTTTACTTATCACTATTTCGTTGTTTAATAGATTGATTTTACAAGCAATGGTTGTAATATATGCACAGACGAATAAGTGGGTGAGAAGCTATCTTAAGGAAGCGGAATGGTTGAAAGATGGGATTATTCCAAAATGCGATGAATATAAGAGAAACGCTACTATATCCGTTTCCAACCAATTGATTCTGATAACTTGTTTGATTGTTGCGGAGGAATTTGTATCCAACGAAACATTCAAATGGATGATAAATGAGTCTTTGGTGGCTCCAGCTTCATCACTAATCAATAGATTGAAGGACGATATTATTGGACATGAAGTAAGTGCATATTATTTTGAACTTAATACAACACTTGATACTTGTTGAGATAAAAAGTCCCACATTGGTGGTTAATGAGATGAGTGAACTCCTTATAAGGCTTAGACAATCCTCCTCTCTTTAAGCTAACTTTTGGGGTGTGAGTTAGACCTAAAAACTTAATTCATTAATACTGAAATGTATTTGATGCAGCACGAACAACAAAGAGACCATGGAGCTTCCTTCATTGAATGTTACATGAAAGAATATGGAGCTTCGACACAAGAGGCGTGTGGTGAGGCTTGGAGGCAAATTGCAAATGCATGGAAAGACATCAACACGGAGTATTTACGTACTAGTCAAGTACCAACATTTGTCCTGGAACCTGCCTTAAATCTTTCACGTCTCGTAGCCATTCTCCAAGAAGATGATTTTACGGATTCACGAAAGTTTCTTAAAGACATAATCACCTTGCTGTTTGTTGACTCTGTCATCATGTGAATAATCCAAGTGCCATTCATTAAGTCTATATTTAAATTAAGCAAACATTAATAATGGTTCTAATAAGTCATTGTGTGTGGGGTGGGGGGTTGCTGCTTTATATTTCTGTTAATGTTTGCATGAGTTCCTATGTGTTGTATTTTTCACTTATATTGAAATTGTTATTGAATAAATTAATGCGAGTAAATTTTAAAGATTATTAGGTTTTATTGAAAGTTTATTATGTTTGTGATTTAACTCTCATACTCATTTTTTCACTCAAGAATGTGGTGAAATGATTAATATATTTTTACGCTTAATTAAAATTTCTATCTCGGACTACAAAATTGTGTCCTCATTCACGTTGAAATATATTAACGAGATTACAAAAGTATTTTGTTATGAAAATTTTATTTGAAATTATTAAAATTAAAGACTTGAAGTTGTGTTTGATTATACTATTTGCAAACAATATTTTTAATTTGAATGTACTCTTTTTAAATGTGTATACTATCTCTATCCTACCTCGTTTAATCTTCTATTTACATGTTTTTTCTTTGTTTTTCCTACAAATATATTTTAAAAGAATAACCCCTTCCTAATTCTATGAATAAGTCTCTTTTATTCATATTACTCATTTTAAATGCTTAATATAAGTTCTATCCATTTTTGTACCTAACTCATTTAAAATGGATAAATCTGGATAGATATTCATCTACCTACGTCAACTCACACTCTCTTTTTAAAAATTTAAGATAATTCAAGTGAAACTCTTTCTTTAATTCATATTAATGAGATCACAAAAGTATTTGGTCATAAAAATTAAATATTATTTATTTTATTAGAATTTTTTTAAAAAAACATTTAGTGTTGTATTTGATTATACTTTTTATAACAAATATTTTAAATTTGAATGTACTTTTTCTAAATATGTTTAGACGATTCAGTTTAAGAAACTTATAAAATCAACCAACTTCTTCTTCTTTCTTAAATTTTGCATTTTTTTTAAAATGTGATTCCATCCACTTTTATTTTATCAACAGTTTGCCATTTTTTTCTTTGCAAAGTTTTGAGCTGCACTCTTTGTCCTATTCATTTTCTTTCCTATAAATATACATTTTGAAAGAATAGTATCTCCAAATAGAAAAGTATGGCTCACAGAGCATTACTCTCACAGTTTCGAAATTGATTCTATACATATCATTAGTAACGACCAAAATAAATGCTATAATTTTCACTCCTTGTTTCGCTTTTACGATATGTTATAATTGTACAGTTACAACTCTTCGCCTTGCTTTTACAACATGTTGGATTGTGACTGATGCTTATAGGAGTATAAAACCCACAAGCCACAAAATTCAAAACTTTACACTACAAGTACAAAATGGAGCGGTATTTGAAGCATAGAAAACAAAATACCCATGTGCTATACCTCAAGAAAACACCTAATTGAAGACAGAATTGAGAGAGAAGAAATCACTTTGATATCATAGACAGTAGCGCTTCACAGAGTAGATAGCGCTGAAACGATATTTTCAAAAGAAATATGCAAGGAAGAAGCTAAAAGGATACTAATGCATGTGCTCATTCACGTGAAGGACGACAAGGACCAAAGAACTAGAGCAATATGGAGAGTATGAAAGAAAAAATGATAAGAATATCCTTAATAATACCAAACTAGCTAATATGAAGTCAATAATTGATTAGATAGTGATGCAAGAACTCACACTTGTATATATTTGAGTTTAGAAGATTAGAATTCTAATGGTCAAGTCCTAAAGAGAAAAACAAGAATACAAAACAACCTCACCTGCCCCTTCACTCAAAAAAGAAAACTAGGTAGCCTTTTATATGTTCCTTTTCCAACATAACCCCCACATCTCCATTTTTGTCCGACAAACCAAAAGACATATACGTTCAAGAACAAACCTGAAGCCTGCCCCAACCCTCACCCCCACCCACCCCACATCTCCATTCTTCCTTATTTATGCACCCACCACCCTAACATCCCCACCACCTTCACCATCAATGGCTTTCCATCTCTACCTTCTCCTTTTCTTCACTTTCCTCTCTTTCACCTTCTCAGATGATGCTGATGTCATGTCCAAGCTTCTTGCAGCTCTTTCTCCAGCTCCTTCTGGTTGGTCAACTTCTAAGCCTTTCTGTTCTTGGACTAATGTCAATTGTGACAAGTCTTCTGCTACTGTAACTTCAATTAATCTTGATTCTCAGGCTATTTCTGGTTCTTTACCTTCTGAAATTACTCAACTTTCCAATCTTAAAACCCTTTCTGTTCAAAATAACAATCTTTCTGGCCCCTTGCCTTCTTTTGCCAACATGACTAAATTGGCTGAACTTTACTTGGACAATAACCAATTCATTTCTGTTCCTAAAGATTTCCTTTTGGGGGTTCCCAATTTAGTAACTTTAAGCATTAGTCAGAATGGGAAACTCTCTCCTTGGCAAATCCCTATGTATTTGGCTGAAAGTACAATCTTGGGGTCTGTTTATGCTAGTAATGCTAGTATTGTTGGTGTTATTCCTGATTTTTTTTATGCTTTTCCTAATTTACAGAATTTAAGGTTGTCTTATAATAATCTTACTGGTTCTTTGCCTGCTTCTTTTGGTGGTTCTGAAATTATGAATCTTTGGTTGAATAATCAAGTTAAAGGGTTATCAGGTACTATTGATGTGATTGGAAGTATGACACAATTGTCTCAAGTGTGGTTACATGCTAATTCTTTCACTGGTAGTATTCCTGATTTGTCAAAATGTGAGAATATATTTGATTTGCAGTTGAGGGATAATCAGTTTACTGGGATTGTTCCCGAATCTGTGATGTCTCTTCCCAAATTATTGAATATTACTTTACAGAATAATAGGTTGCAAGGTCCAATGCCTCAGTTTAAAGATGGGGTTGAGGTTAAACTTGGAACTACTAATAGTTTCTGTAAGGATACTCCGGGACCGTGTGATCCACAGGTCACTACCCTTCTTGATGTGGCTGGTGGTTTTGGCTACCCATTGTCTTTGGCTGAGTCCTGGAAAGGGAATGATGCTTGCAAGAGTTGGAGTTTTATAAGTTGTGATACAACAGGGAAGAATGTAACTGTTGTTACCTTAGGTAAGCAAGGCTTTTCGGGTACTATTTCGCCTGCTTTTGCGAATTTGACTTCTTTGAGGAGCTTGTTTTTGAATGACAATAATCTTACTGGGACGATCCCGGAGGGGTTGACAGCATTGCCTAATTTACAAGTTCTTGATGTGTCTAACAACAATTTGTCTGGTCCTATACCATTGTTCCCGCCACGAGTGAAGTTTACTTATACTGGTAACTTATTGCTTGGGAAGAATATAACTACTGGTGATGGGGGAGGAAGTGGATCGGAAGGTTCTGGATCGAATTCTAGTGGTCCAGGTGAAAGTTCATCTGGAGGTTCGAAAGGGCCTTCAGTTGGAATGATTGTTGGTGTTGTTATAGCTGTTGTTCTTTTTGTTTCAGTAGTGTTGTTTGTGTCTCATAAATGTTACATGAAGAGACGTCATAAGAGATTTGGAAAGGTTGAGACTCCCGAGAAAAGCAACGAAATGGTTAAGCCTAGTCTCCCTAGTGTTGTTGGTGGTTCGAATGGATATACTGGGGGCACCAGTGAGCTACAGAGTCGGAGCAGCGGTGATCACAATGAGATACCACTTTTTGAAAACGGAAACGTAGCCATTTCCATTGAGGTACTTCGACAAGTGACGAACAATTTCAGCGAAGAAAATATCTTGGGGAGAGGAGGGTTTGGAGTTGTTTATAAGGGAGAACTACACGATGGGACTAAGATTGCAGTGAAGAGGATGGAATCTGGGGCAATGGGTACCAAAGGAATGAATGAGTTCCTAGCAGAAATTGCGGTCCTTACGAAGGTCAGGCATAGGCATTTGGTTGCTCTACTTGGTTCGTGTGTTAATGGCAATGAGAGACTTTTGGTGTATGAGTATATGCCTCAAGGAACTTTGAGTCAGCATTTGTTTGAATGGCAAGAGTTCGGCTACAAACCTCTTACTTGGAAGCAAAGGGTAACGATAGCATTGGATGTGGCAAGAGGGGTTGAATACTTACATAGCTTGGCACAACAAAGTTTCATTCATAGAGATTTAAAACCGTCAAACATTCTTCTCGGAGATGACATGAGAGCCAAGGTTGCAGATTTTGGTTTAGTTAGGAATGCCCCTGATGGAAAATATTCTGTTGAGACACGTTTGGCTGGAACTTTTGGCTATCTTGCACCTGAATATGCAGGTAAGCATTTCTACTCGTATCATTACATATTTTTTAGCTGAGAACTGTTTTGCATGCCCCTAGCTGAAAACTTTAGATTTTAACAAATTTTGAAATTATTCAATCATGAACATTCGTAGGTATTGTTATCTTCGTTACATTAGAGAGACATTCATGATATAGTGTTAATACTAAGGCAATATCATGTGTAAATGCTGCTTTGTCATTTTTATCAAACTCATAAACTGATGTGTTACTCGTGTTCTGGTTATCTTACGACAATTTGTCTACATACTACTATTACAAAAGATAAGTTTCCATTTCATGTGGATCAACATCTGAATTATCCTATTTCATTTCGTCTTTGTTACAGCTACTGGACGAGTCACAACCAAAGTAGATGTTTACGCCTTTGGCGTTGTTTTAATGGAGATCATTACTGGTAGAAAAGCTTTAGATGAAACAATGCCAGATGAGAAGTGTCATTTGGTTACATGGTTCCGCAGAGTCCTCATCAACAAAGACAACCTCCGAAAGGCTATTGACTCGACACTGGATCCTGATGATGCAACATATGAGAGCATCTGCAAGGTTGCCGAGTTAGCTGGCCATTGCACTGCTCGGGAACCTTTTCAGCGGCCTGATATGGGACATGCTGTTAATGTCCTTGGTCCCCTTGTAGAGCAGTGGAAGCCTACAACACGCGAAGAGGATGAAGGCTATGGCATTATTGACCTCGACATGAGCCTTCCTCAAGCCCTTCAAAGGTGGCAAGCTGATGAAGGAACTTCAAGAATGTTCGATGACTTCTCAATCAGTCACTCCCAGTCGAGCATACCCGCAAAACCTTCTGGATTTGCAGATACTTTCAGTTCAACAGATTGCAGATGATATGAAAATATTTGATAACAAATCAAGCCATGCCACGCGTCCCACTGTTTAAATCCTTTCTGGATCAACATAGAGTATGCAAATTCATTTGATTTATTGGTTTCTTCTTGTCAATGTCATTTACTTTTTATGTTACATATTTAAGTTAATATAGTCTTGATGTAAGGTTTGATGACAGTGAAAAAGTCAGGTGAAAATGTGACTTTTTCCTTCTGTGACAAATTCTTTCATATTACATTGTTAATGTAAATAAAATTTTGAGTTCCCCTCCCAACATGAAGTTGAATTTTCTTCCTATCTTGTTTGGTACTACTCCAAGATTTGATTTGTTTGACACTCTTTAGCCAATATTGTCGCACGTGTGTGTCAGATCCTTTAAAAGTGCACTATTTTGAAAAATTCGAATCGACATTTTTATAAAATCCAAGCAATGTAGATGTGTACTCTAAATGACAGGCTGTAAGAGAAACTGTGGACTTTGTAAAGAAAGATTTTTCAGAACCACAAAGATTTCTGTTATGTTGAAACACAATTTTGCTGGATCCATGCTGTCAGTAGCGTATCTTTTTGCTGTTTTTCTTGATTGTTTTATTATTATTGATTTTTTTTAATTGAAGAAGTTTTATAAGATGAAGTCATATTTCACATGGAATAAGAATATATGTAAGTAGACTATTTTTTTTAATGTCAAGTTGTAGTGCACATGTTGTGAGACCTAATTATGTCAATCATTGTAGGTTGGTTTTGTTAGAAATTGATGAGTTTAAAATTTAGACCAACAAGAGTTCCAAAAACTTCTTGAAATGACATGGTGTTAAGGTTGAATTTTTTTGTTTTTGGTAAGGACAATTAATTTCAAAGAGACACAATAGGTTCATCAAACTATGTGACGACTTTGATTCGGCACGATGTTTAAGAAAAAAGAAAGATTTTTGAAATTTATGGTCTAAATTTATTTTTAGATATTTGTGTTACTGAGAATCATTTTATTAAGGTTAAAAGAGAAATTTTAAAGTCAAATTATTTTCAATTATATTAAGATAACATTCTTTTTTGAATGGATCAAAAGGAAAAATATCACGTAGAATGAGATTGAGCGAGTATTTGCTCCACCCCTCACTCCCTCTGTCAATTATTTTGGCTATTGATGTAAAATAATATGACTTCCGTGATCCATAAGTAACAAATAATCCATTTAAGAAAATTATTTCTCAACTTTTGCTAACCAAACATCAAAAGAAAATGTTACAATTTTTTTTTTGTAAAAATGACTTCAATTAATCATGACATGACACGTGGGGGAGTAGGAAATATGGAATACGTACAAAGGTCTATGTAGATAACTAACTTCAATTTGTTGGCAACCACTAATCTTTATACTAATGCACATGTCATAATCATATCTTTGTCTCTACTAATTATGGCAAGACAAGTGCCCTGATTCAAGGGTTGGGTAAAGTCAATCATGGATATCAAATGGTCCAGGAGATTAGTTATAGTAGGTACGATGACAAACGATTCATCTGAACTCTCTTCGATGGAAGATTATATTATTCATATATGATTAAAATAATTTTTTATGTATATATAGCAGATATTGAATCTCCTACGATAAAATTCATGTGTCTAACTTTTCAATTTTTGAACTTTCTAAATCAAAATTCTGGCTCTATCATTATCATAATGATAGATCAAAATGTATCTGGGAAAGATGATTAGATATGACATGGCTCAACTTTAATTTAAATAATCGAAGCTATGACCTTAGGGGAGAAGATCCTGTGTATTAAGGTGGAAAATGATTAGTAGATAATAGACTGTTGTTTTCCTTTTCGATAGTTTAGGCCTGATGATATTTTGTTGTTGTGCTAGCGGTGTTATTTTAGTTCTTGATTGTGATATCTATCGTAATATGTTGTTTATTGTGATTCGATTATCGTAATTCCTTGTTCTTTAGTGCTTTCTAATAGTTGATATATTTTTATTATTTTCTTCTTTCTTGCATTTGGATTTGCTACACTTGTATTGAAGCTTTTTGAGTACAATCTCTCTACCTCCACAAGATAATTATAAGGTCACGGTATAATTGATTCTTTTCAGACCCTATTAGTATAATTTCACTAAGTATATTATTATTGTATTATCTCTCATATTTGATATGTTGATTCACATATAATACAATGTGATCGCTTTATTAGTCAAACTTCAAAATTAAATCTTTATTGAGAGTAAAGAAATTTTATTTTTCCCACCATAACGTCATGAATATATGATTACTATTAAAATAATAAGTGTATGAAGTTGATTAAGCCGTACCATGGTCATATATTGCTGTTTTTTCCTTTTTTTAATTTTCATGATTAGTGATTAAACTATATGTTTAAGAATTTATTGGACAGCAAAAATGACACGTACATATGTTGGGGATAAAATATATGGAGAACATTTTTATTTTATTTGGCATGCTAGATATATAAATCATGTACAACAATCATGTTAATTATCTTTATCAATATACCGTAACCAAACACTTGGTAAATAATTTCATTAGAAAAATAATTTGCTTCCATTGAGTGACTGTAACAAGATGAGCAAATCCACTTTTTTTGCTCTTAACACACCCGGACGCGGCTCTTCTAGAATTTTATTAATAGATTTTATTACGTTTCAAGATGGAAGGTATATTTCGTTCTTTCTAGAAGAAAATAAAAAATGATAGAATGACAATGGAAAAGAGTGTAGAATTAAATTAATTCTATTGCTAACTTCAAATAAAATTGTTAAAATTGTAGACGCTGAAGTTTTTTGAAAATTCAGATTTATGTGTTTGAAATTATTTTAAAGTGGTTTAAACTTGAAAATTTTAACAATGTAGCTATATCTTAAATGATATCCTGAAATTGGCTATATTTGCACTTCCTCGCTTCTTTCCTTTGAAAATTGATAGAAAGGGGAAGTTGTCTAGTCCGGAGCCCATATTCTTCTGGAGTTACTGGGCCAAAGCCCAGTAGGCTCTTTTAAGTCTTATATTCCAAAATGGAAAAATTACGCCAATAAGCAACCATCTACTAGTTAATTAGCTAACATAACTATATTTTAAATTAATTATGGCTCACGACAAACATCTAGTTGTAATTACAGTTTGAGTTTTGTATAACTCGCGCAATTTATACAGACATTATGCTCGATTATACAAAAGTTGTGCGCAAATCAAATTGTGTAACGAAATATACAAATACTATTAATTGTATAGTAAAAATGTGGTGCATGAATTGTAACACGAAATAAAATAAATACTACACAAAATCTATGAATTTCATAACGAACTATATAAATATATACAAATACCGTAGGAATGGTATAAACTCAACTTGTTATGACTTCACATCGTCGAACTAAATATTCCCTTTTATGATCCCTTTAATAAAAATCTTGGTTCCGTTGTCATTTTATCTCTTTTATGAAAAATAGTAGAAATACTTACTCTATTCCCAATCCTCTATTGGCAGCCCGTATACCATCATTATGTAAGGTCAAATACAAAGTTGGCACGCATTTCTATAAGGACCTATCTAAGAAAAGGAAAAAAAAATACTTCCAAGTTCTAAGACTATTATATATTCGTGGAAAAAGGTTCATAAATATTTTTGATCTATAAAAACGAAGGTTCATAAATGTTTTTCTTTTATATATGGGTTTAAAAATACCCTTTAAATTTATTTTTACGCTCATAAATATCTTTAACTTATGAAAAAAGGTTCATAAATATCCCTTATTTACTTTTTGATCTAAAAATGCTCTAAAATTTATTTTTGGGTTCAAACATACCCCTCAACTTAAAGAAAAATAGTCAAATTAACTTTAATTATTTAAAAAGTCATATGACATGTTCTAATTGGTCATATGCATTTACAATAATTTGCCACTTACGTTAAAGCCGTCTAATTCGTTTGGATAACCACTGAAATTAAACTCTAGGATAGAAGTAAAATAAAAATCGAGAGGTAAATACAATTTTAAAAAATAAATAAAATTATATACTTTGAATTTACCAACGAGATAATTTACAGCAAAAGTACAATAAATTAAAAAATATAAATAAGCAATTTTTAAATGTTTGGATGGTTTGAATTATTATAATACATATGACCAATTAGAAAATGCCACCTGAATTTTTAAAGAATTAAAGTTGATTTGGCTTGATTATTTTTATTAAGTGCAGAGGTATGTTTGAACCAAAAAATAAACTTTAGAGGTATTTTTATATCTAAAGATAAACAGAGATATTTATAAAATTTTTTTCATAAGTTAAAAATATTTATAAGACTAAAAATATTTTTAAATCTAAAAATAGAAGAATGGGGATCAAGCTAAATACATCTGATCCTCTCTTACCCTGTAACGAGCGAAAGACTTTGAAATAATTAGATAATGTTCTTGTTGCAAGAAGAAGAATATTTATCACCCTTTTTCTATGGAGTACTTATGAATTTTTTGCCTAAAAAAATTAGGAGTCCATTATGTATTGGTTGGTTGTTAGTTGTCACCTGTCAGCACTCACACTAAAAAGTATGATTAGCCCCAGTAGGCATTTCCTATCAAAAAGTCCTTTAGTCACCACTAGCATATCAAAATAATCGCGGATCAAAAACACATCTTAAAGTATTTTTAAAAAAATTATATATATAAATTATCATATACCAATCTTGCTATCTAAATTATTGATAATTATTATTAAAAATATCTAAATTATTGATAATTATTATTAAAAATATACTTTGAATATTAATTTGCATATTAATAATTATTACTTTCTCTGTTTTATTTCATCTAACGCTATTTGATTTGATACAGTATTTATTGGAAAAAGATAAGATTTTTAAAACTTGTGATTTAAAACAATTCTTAAATATTTATGCATTTGAGAATTATTTCATTAAACATAAAAGAGAATTTTAAAGTTAAATAAATACTCCCTCCGTCCAATTTTAATTGTTGTGAGGC
>JAOTQR010000109.1:25146474-25163337 GCA_025774065.1 Solanum ossicruentum | reverse complement strand
GGGAGTATGTATAAAGTGAGAAATTTGATAATATGGAAGAATGAATGCAACATAAGTAACAAAATGAAGAACACACAAAATATGGATAATATGTATATTATGAGAGTATTATAATATACCAAATATTAAGGTAGTAAGAAAAGTAACAAACTCTCACGATATAAATAAGAAATGTGTGTGAAGGAGAACATGAGAGAGTATGAAGGTGTTTATAAAAGGAAGCTCTTTGTATTGATGTTTTGCTTCTTAATTTTGGATTATTGGATGGTTACAAAATGAATGCCATGGGAGGTATATATACTACTCCACCTCCTCAATGGACGGCTAGGATCAATTTGATCCAATGGCTACAAATAAGTCTCTAGAAGGCTCTACCAAAATATCTTAGATATTTACAAAGGCAAGATGTTTCTACCTCTATCTATTGTGTTGTAGAACCTTCAGGATCATCCTTCAAGTTCCACATAGAATCTTCCAGGCTTCTCTAGAGAATTCCACACGTCTCTAGAATCTTCCAGACTTCTCTAGAGAATTCCACACACATCTAGATCCATCCATACTTTTCTAGATTATTCTCTATCTAGAATTTGGGCCACATTGTTATGCCATAAATTGGGCCACAGGATGCCTGACTTTTATATTTTACTACTTTTATCAATTTTTTTGCTAGAAGGTAACTAGATAATCCAGAAAATAAGTACATTTAAGTATCAGCTCTCCTACTCTCTCCATAGTATTTTCTCTAAATGCATTGCCAAAAATTGCAGCTTAATCAGGAAATTGTGGATTTTTCCGAAGGCTTGAGAGTTATTGGGTTAAAGCCACATGAAAAGATTGCACTCTTTGCTGATAATTCTTGTCGATGGCTTGTTGCAGATCAAGGTAAATCAATTCATCCTATTTCATAAATCCTAGAATTGGCAAATCTTTAGTTTTAACTTTTATGCATTACCTTTAGGTATGATGGCAACTGGAGCTATCAACGTTGTAAGGGGTTCAAGGTCATCAGTTCAAGAGCTATTGCAATTATACAGCCACTCTGAAAGGTTAGTGCAGATGTTCGTTCGTTGTTCTAAATTCATTATATTATACTCCCTCCATTTAAAAAGGAATGACCTCCTTTCCTTTTTGGTACTAAAATCGTTTGGACATTTGTCTGCTGTTCATATCCGAGTTCACTGTATTTGCTTATTTTTTAAAAGAAAATCTTGTTCGTTGTAGTTACATTTAGTTGATACCAGTTACACTTTTGAAGCTGATGAACTAGCCAAAAAAAGAATGTATTGTTGGATGTACTCTGCAATATCCATCTTAAAACCAAAAGCAAAAACAATTTTCTTCTGCATGCATTTTGATTGTGATAAGATTATTGCCTTGCCAGTGTCGCGCTTGCTATTGATAATCCTGAGATGTACAACCGGATTGCAGACACATTTGGCTCCCACACTGCTGTTCGATTTGTTATTTTACTTTGGGGAGAGAAGTCAAGCCTTGTAAAAACCAGGCAGGGATATCCTGTTTATACTTATAAGGAGATTATAGAATTGGGTCACAAGAGTCGCGTGGATCTACTTGATTCTGAAGATGCCAGTAAGACATTTACTGTAAGAGTCATATTTTAAATTTTTGATAATAATTTGTTTTTCTAAGATGCTATAATGGTGTGTTTTTTCCATCAAACAACAGAATTTCCTTGATTTTTGTCCTGCATTCTGTATAAATCTAGTACTTTTGCTTGTTCTTGCCGTTGTGCTTTTCTTTATCTTCTTATTAAAACATAATTGTTCTCAGAAGTTTTCTTCTTCAAGTTGCAAGTTCATCTTGACGACTCTTTCCAATATATGTTATGTCTGTGAGCTCTCTGAGATACTAACGTAAAAGATAACTCCTGCATGGCCTAAACACAATAATCATTACTTAGTAGATTCAATTTTGAGACTTCAGCATGTAAATCATTCTCCTGAACCTCATGCTAATTCTATCATCATATTTGGCTTTTATCCATCTTTTTATTTTGTCTTGTATTCCGAAGTTGCATTTTCAGTAATGTAATTCCTGATTCCTACTGGGAGAATATCAGTGGCTAACAAATTCTTTTTAGGGAAACAATATTCATATGAAGCAATAAACTCTGATGATGTGGCTACACTTGTTTATACCAGTGGAACCACCGGTAATCCAAAAGGCGTCATGCTTACACATAAAAATCTGCTTCACCAGGTTTGCAATTGTGCATTCACTCTAGTTATAAGAGTTCTTTAGTTGATCTCATTTTTGCAGGCTCATCTACGTCTTATTACCTTTATCCTGTTGAATTTAGTCTTGGTTATATGAAAAGCAGCCATGTTGCTCGGACTCTTCAAAAATGTCAACCGGTGTGTGTCGGATTCTCTAAGAATAGTGTATTTTTGGAGCATCTGACACGGGTGCGGCATCAAATATGAAGAGTCCATGCAACTTAGAGAAAAATACCCCTGGGGAAAGACGTCGAAGAGAAAAAAATGGGTTGAAAAGTGAGGTTTAGTATTGTGAAAGAGAGAGAAAATCTCTTGCTAAATTTTAGGTTAATTACTAAGCAGGCTCCTTATGTAGGTTTTTAAAGAAAGAACTATAACTTTTGAATTCCCAGTTATGATACAAGGTGGTGATTCACCAGATATTTGACAATTTTTCTCGACTTTCAGAAGTTCCCAAACTCAAGGTGGTGAAATGTTATGAGTTTACCTATTTCAGATACAAGAGATGCTAAACTAATACTTGAATAGAGAGTTCATTGTAAATGAGGCTTTGGAGAATATATCTCTGTAAACGTTGCCAAGATAGTCTTCTCAAGAGGCATTTAGCCTTAACAGCCACTGGAAAGAAATCTGTGACCTTTGAAAACTGTCAGTAGAAAGAGTCATGGTTCTACTAGAGCTATCACTCTAAAGAGACATGGTGCTGGCAGAACGTCACATAATAGAGTTAGAATGTCACTAAGACGTCACCAGAAAGAATCACCGTACAGTCAGAACTAGTCAGTCCAAAAGCAGCCTGAATACTAGAACCGAGAAAACAGTTTCGTGATGATATTAATTAGTTATGGTGTCTGTGTTCTTACTATTACCATTCTACATAGAAAATAATGTTTCTGCTGTTGCTGGTATTTTCTTGTTGATTTCTGTTTGGCCAGTTTTCTATGTTTTAGTATCATTATAACTTCCAAAGGTATCTGTAATGTCGATAAGTATGCTGTACTGCTAATTATTGGGTACTAAAGTTGTTGACATCCCTGTATTCTCTATGTTAGATTTTGAATTTGTGGGAGATTGTGCCTGCTGGACCTGGGGACAGATTTTTAAGCATGCTTCCACCTTGGCATGCATATGAACGCGCTTGTGAATATTTCATATTCACACATGGAATAGAGCAAGTGTACACAACCGTTAAGAATTTGAAGGTGTGTGCATTTCTATTTGTTTCTTATTTAATCAATCTGTACACCCTTGGAAGAGTCTAAAACATTGATCTGAGCAACCTTCGTACTGTTGTAGGAAGATTTGCAGCGTTATCAGCCACATTACCTGATAAGTGTTCCTCTAGTGTATGAGACGTTATACAGGTATAATTCTTAGCTTCTCATTCCACTGGGTATGTTGTTGTTGTATCCTTTTTTTGTTATTCTATGTTAGTAGATAATAATCGATTATGAACTTTACAGTGGAATTCTAAAGCAGATCAATTCAAACTCTGCTGCTCATAAACTCATTGCGCAATTATTTTTACGGATCAGTATGGTGTACATGGAGGCGAAAAGGATTTATGAGGTTAATCCCTGATATTGTTGTACAAGTTTTCAACTTATATGCACCATTAGTATTTTCATTTTGAATAATAGAAGCCGAAGATTGAACTCTTAAACTTTAGATGCTATGATCTACATATGTAATGGCTGTAGACGATGGATTGATAGCTTGCACTCTTTCTTTCTTGCATATTTAATTTTTCTATTATATTTTATTTTTGTTGCTGGCATTTTTATTATTCTGGCCTCTGATGCAGGGGAAATGTTTAACGAAGGACATGAAACAACCTTCATATATTGTTTCATTGCTTGACTGGTTGTGGGCCAGAACTATTGCTGCTATTCTATGGCCATTACATATGCTGGCGAAGAAAGTTGTTTACAGTAAAATACACTCAAGCATTGGTATATCAAAGGTGCGAGATGCAACTGCTAGCGACTTATGATGTTCCATATCTGTGTATCTTTGAGGTTCAAGACTAATTGAACTAGCCAAACTAAGACCTCAGTTGTAGGCCTTATAATGGTGTCCAACACTCATCAGTTGACTGATTTAGGCAACTGTTTAGAGGTTGGATGTGTATATACTTATATATAGACAGTAATTGCTTACCTTCTTTTACACTCTACAGTCTGGCGTAAGTGGGGGCGGTAGTCTTTCTTCACATGTCGACAAATTCTTTGAGGTAAGCAGCTCCTATAGTTTTACCTATTGTAAGAGGCAACTGAATTGGTGCTCTTTCCTTCCTTAGTCTTACATTTTGGTAATTTGTAGGCAATTGAGATAAAGATTCAGAATGGATATGGATTGACAGAGTCAGCTCCTGTGATTGCTGCACGGAGACCTACTTGTAACGTGAGTATTGCATCTTATAGATATGGAACCAAAAGAATTCTACTTCTTCGACGTGAGTATTGTATCTTTGAGAGTGTGGTATTCATATAACATAGTCGTTGTTGATCCCTGAAGGTGCTTGGCTCAATTGGGCATCCCATTCGGCAGGTAGAGGTAAAAGTTGTAAATTCTGAAACAGATGAGGTCCTTCCTCCAGGATCAAAAGGCATTGTCAAAGCTAGAGGGCCACTAATAATGAAAGGCTACTACAAGGTTAGTGCATCATTTTTTGTTTATTGAGTTCTTCAGTTCCTCTTAGTTAGACCCATCAATGCAATTCAATAGCTTCATCAAAAATTAAATATTCTTTTTGTCTTCCCTTGGATGTCGAGGGTCTATCAGAAACTACTTCTCTACCCCACAAAAGCATGTTTTGCCTTCATTGGCAGTCATTTTGAGCTGTATGTATTACTCCACAACATAAATTCACATGCAGTGTTGACTAACCATCAATATCTTGTAAAATTTCTTTAGAATCCAGTAGCAACAAAACACGCTATTGATGAGAACGGATGGCTGAACACTGGTGATCTTGGGTGGATTGTGCCTAATCACTCTATAGGGAGAAGTCGTAATTGTGGGGGTGTAATAGTCCTTGAAGGCCGTGCTAAGGATACCATAGTCCTTTCAACTGGTGAGCTACAATTATTTCTAGTGTGTCTGCTCTTGGACTACTCTAGTAAGTGCATTCGTGATGTTATTTGTGTGTGCAAATGAAGATCTTGAAGCATCGTAGTTGTTGCGAATGAATCTTTTTTTTGTAAGTAGGGCCTTTATTGTGTGTGTGTTATTGAAGATGAGGTTGGTATTGGTAAACTGCAAAGAGAGAAGCTTTATTCTACTAGTAATTTTGCAATTCATAGCTTTGAACTTTGTTATATGTATTTACCTCGTAGGTGAAAATGTTGAACCATCAGAGATTGAAGAAGCTGCTATGGGAAGTAGTCTGATCCAGCAGATTGTTGTCATTGGCCAGGTGAATTTTTATCATTGAGCGCGTAAATTTGGATTTTCCCTCATGTTTCACAAGTTTGATGTCAATAACATGCAGGATCAACGGCGTCCTGGAGCTATAATTGTACCAAACAACGAAGAGGTTCTGTTAGCAGCTAAAAGATCAGCTATTGTGGATTCCGAAACCACTGAAGTTAGCAAAGAAAAAACAGTTGGCCTATTACACGATGAGTTACGGAAATGGTAAGGACTTACTTGCAGGCCAGCTTCTACACTGACCAATTCACAAGTATTATATTCTGTTTTCAATACCGTCAATGCAGGACCTCTGGTTGCTCGTTTCAAGTTGGACCTATCCTTGTTGTGGATCAACCTTTCACGGTAAGAACCATACCTCTTTGGCACTATTTGATTTGAGTTTAATGTCGACGATTCCTGTATTTTAGACCTTTTTATTTACTGCAGATTGATAGTGGCTTGCTAACACCAACTATGAAAATCAAGAGAGACAGTTGCAGCTCTTTACAAAGAGCAAATCGACAACTTGTACAAATGATTCCTCATTAGTTATGAAAGATGCAAGATTTGAATAGGTACCGACGAACTGGTTTCTTTCAGACTCTTTTTCCATCAAAGACCTGCAATTGTAATGACAATGTTGCAGTTGAAACTTGAATAGATCAAATAGAACTGGTGTATATTTTCCCGCATGTAAAAGTTGTAAATAAAGGCACATCAACTACTTTTGAACTATGACTTATTCAATAAAGCATGTAACATTTTGTTTCCTGAGAAAAATCAGATACAAACTTGAAGACTATCAAGAACCCTTAAGTTTCAAATTTTGGCTCCGCCTCTGTTCCAAAGTATCATGTCAATAGAGTGTAGCTAGAATATTTCGAGGGCAATAGACACCTTACAGCTGAAGATACAATCACCAGAAGTCATTACATGAACATGTTCCTTCAGTGAAGTGATGGAATCTAGTTGCATCTCTAACGATGATTTTTCGATTTGTAATGCTTGATATAAACTTTATAACATTGTGGCAATCTCCACAAATTCTAAGGTTTTTCACCACCCTTATCACTGATCTTGGAACAGTCCTCAGAAGTCCATAAGCCACAGCCAATCTCTCACTATGCCAAAAGAGCTGTCTTTCCTTCTCTTGATGTTCCATATCATGCAAAACGAACGTGGTGTCAGGAATATAACCTCTCTTCCTCATCTCAGAATCAAACTTCTTTAGGAGTGCAAATATCGCGTCCTTCATTGGATACAATGCCTCTCCAGCATAGAATGTCGTAGTTTCTTTTCCCGAATCAATAGAACTATAACCAGGTTCTTTCCTAGCTTCCAAGTTAGCCAGCTGCTTCCTCAACTTAGATACATTATCCCACAGAGCTGCACTAGCATATGTATTTGACAGCAGTATACAAGTTGAAGTATCTTTTGGTTTGAGAGTTAGTAAGCGATTAGCGATCCTGACACCCATTTCAGTATTTCCATGTTGTTTACAAGCACTTAATAAAGCAGCCCAAACAGCTTCATCAGGCTGGAAAGGCATCGTGTTAAGAAGGTTCTCAGCGTCCTCAAGGTGACCTGAACGACTAAACAGATCTAACAAGCACGTATAATGCTGCAGAGAAGGACTTAACTTATAATCTTCAGTCATGGATTTAAAAAGACTCTTACCTTTGTTTACCAATCCAACATGACTACAAGCATAGATTAATCCAATAAAAGTTACTGCATTTGGCTTAAGGCCAGCCAAGATCATATCATCATATAACGACAACGCTTCTATAGCTTGCCCGTGCTGTGCCATCCCGACAATAATTGAGGTCCAAGATACAACATCTCTAGTCAACATGCTATCAAATATCCTCTTTGCTTCCACAATATCACTACATTTTGCATACATATCCACAAGGGCATTGCTAACAAACAAACTAGATTCATAACCGAGACCTAAAACCAATCGATGAATCTGTTTTCCGAGCTGCAGTGCAGCTAAGCTAGCACAAGCTGCTACTATACTCGAAAGAATAAAGGGGTCCCTCATATCGACCCCTTCTCTTCTTACTTCAAGAAATACATCAATGGCATCAATCAAGTTCCCATTTTGCACAAGCCCAGATATCAAAGCAGTCCAACACTGTAAATTCTTTTCTGGCAACTTCCTTAGAAGCTCAAAAGCTTCGTTCTTCCTCCCGCAACGAGCATACCCCGATACCATTGCACTCGAACAAATCAAATTCTTAACCAAAATCGAGTCAAAAACAGATTTTGCATTATCGGGCAATCCACATTTTGCATACATATCAACTAACGAAGACTTAACAACATCATCATGAGAAAACACCGATATCAAGAACTGCGCATGCACTTGTTTACCAACTTTCATAGCACCCGAGTTAGCACAAGCCTTAACAACACTAGCATAAACGAAATGGTCAGGCCAAAAACCATCTACCAACATGTTGGGAAACAGGGAAAGAGTGTTCTGGGGCTGATTGGCTTCATTGTATGCAGTAAAAACAGAAGCCCAAGAAGCTAAATCTCTATGGGGCATTTCGTCGAACAGTTGGAGGGCGTCATTAAGGAGGTCACATTTGCCATACATATCTATCAGATTGTTGCAAAGCTTTAAGGAACAATTGTATAAACCAATCTTGATTATTTGAGCATGTAATTTTCTGCCTTCTGCCGGAAAATGGAATCTGGCGCATCGTCGGAGATGGTGAAGAAATGAGAGTGATGCATTCATAACCAGTGTTCTTTAATTAAGAGAGGGAAACTAATGACTTGGTATTAACTTCAAATATTGCTGCAAGCAAAAATATTCATAACCACATATTAACATAATATAAGACTCTTATGTCATCAAATACAATAACAATAACTAAACCTCGATCCAAAATAAGTTGAGATTGACGATAGGAAACTTCATTTTGTCATTTAAACTTATATTATATCATCATCACAATAATTAAAAAAAAGTTAAAAATGATATTATATATACATAAAATAATAATAATAATAATAATAATAACAATCCTCGACTAGTAATTATCCTTTCTTTCATTGTGTACTATTTTAGCAGAGTCTATATTGACACCAACCAATTGCAGCTCTTGTAAGACCACTTTCTTTCATGTAATTTTAGTATCACCTTCCATATTTTAATATGTTCATTTATCATAATTTTTCACCTGTGAATCGATATATATATATATAGGTTGACACATATATCTAAATTATCTCAAACGACTTTTTCATATTTTATTTGTTGCTTACACCTTCTAGCAATCTACAAATGTGGTCATTTATTATGTTCAGACGTTAGTTTCATGAGACAGTAGAAATCTAAGAATCTGTTTGAATTGACTTTTGACCTATTTTTAACATGTTAGCTTAAAACTAAGTGCTTATAAGTACTTCAAAACTTATCCAAACACTCCATTAAAAAGGAAAAAAAGTATTATTTACCAAGAAAAAGATCCATAAAGATAAGGAGGCATTGAAATGTATGGTTTTACATATTAAGGTACATGAAACTTGAGACAGATGTTTTATGAATCAAACTGACTGTCTATTCAATAGATAATGTAACATCATGGGACCAGAGTCACCAGACTTTTATTGTTGATGATGTTTTAGCCACTCATATCCAGATATCAGAAGTGCAGTCACCACCAGGATACCTCATTTCATGAGCCAAAGATGGACCATCAGGTTCAGCTCCGAAATCAACGAAAAATCTTGGGTTGATAGCAAGGCCACCTGTCTCACTGTCAACGTCGATTTGTAACATGTGACCTCCTTTCTCCACTAGCTCAGGGTAGAATTGACGGTCCCATGTACTGAACAATGAGTTTGTAACATACAAGCGTTTCCCGTCTAGACTCAATTGTATCATCTGAGGTCCCCCTCTCAACCGATGTCCCTGGAATAATACAAAGGATCAATTATATTTCGATTTCTCCACGTTTATGTAACTTCCAGGAAACTAAAACTTCAGCTGGTGCACAGTGCAAAATTCAGCGGATAATGGGCGTGCTCCTTCTAAACTAAAACTTGTCATTTCGCGCAGAATAACAATCATTACTGAGATGTAAGTTTCTGTTCTAATTACCTGGACTTCTGGGACATCCACTTGGTATGTTAATCCATCTTCAGCCTCAGCAAGTACAGCGTTCCCCTTTTGAAATACTCCTCCAACAAATACTTGGCCAGTCAACTTAGGATTGGCAGGGTCCTCAATATTGTACTGTCTAATGTCACCATGTAGCCAGTTCGCCAGGTACAGAAAACGATCATCAAGAGAGATCAGAAAATCAGTTATAAGTCCAGGCATTTCAGGAAGAATCCAGTTCTGGACTTTCACTGGTTTTACTGAGATAGCTACCTGCATTGGTTCCGGATTCCACTTGGTGATCAATACTTCTAACAACTAATTGAAAGGTCCAATAAATTGGAAACGATTACCAACCTCATGTCCCCACGATCCATCTGGATTCTTGAAAAACCGCACCATGTTACTGGTCAAAGCACACCCCACATACCCAATTGCTTCAGCTGGATTATGCAAGAACCTTACCTATAGATGGGAAGGAATATGAATATATTTATGTATTCACCACGAAAAATCGTGGCACAAAGTTACAAAGGGGGAAGAGGGGAGTGTCTTTACCTCCAGAGGTAGGAGTCCGGTGTTCCCAAGATCCAATGTCTGTTTTAGTTCACCACCAGGCCATGAGTAGACATGCAAATGTCTACCATATAGACCGTCAGCAACATGCTGGAGGTTGAAACCTTTGGTGAAAGCAAATGGAGCTCCCCATGTGGAACTGATCATGGTGTTATGTCGAGGCTGGTACCAGAAGTCATAACCAAAGAGGGGACTATGTCCTGGTTTCTCCCATCTAAAATATAAAAAAGGAGTCAAAATAAGCTTTGGATAGTCTTGTTTCACCAAAACGACATAATTTCAGTTTTCCTTAAAGACCGTCAAGAGGACTGGGAATGGAAATTAGGATAGAATGGCAATCAGTCCTTGGACTTGTCCAATCACAACAACATACCCAGTGTAGTCCCACAAAGTGGAGTCTGGGGCGAGTAGAGTGTGTCCAGAGTTACCCCTACCACACAGATACAAATGTTGTTTCCAATAGACCGTCGGTCAAGAAAAGGTAGTCCAAAGCAGTTCAGATAAAGAAGTAACGGAAGTACAAGAAACAACAGATAATAAAAAAGCAGTGGATAGTAACGGAATAGAAATTACAATAAAACAATACAATAACCAAGATACAAGGAATCAATAGAGGACTTGCCCAATCACATGCACGTTAAAATAAAGATGAAAGTTCATTATCTATCTCAATATTCCAATTCATTTCCTATAATTTTCTTGTTCTTAACTATTAGGTTGGTTTGTAAAGATAAGCATCCACTAGAGACCAATGCAAGTGGAAACAAATAAAACCAGCCGAGGAAATTCAGACTCAAACGAGTACAACAACGCAGTACCTTCCTTTCACGTTGAAGTCAGAATCAAGAAGAAGAAATCCATTGCCCTCAGGATTTCCATCTTTGTCTCCAAGACATGACACCATTATCTCACCAGAAGCGAGGCAGTGAGCTGTGTGAGGAAATGCTAATCCTGTCTTCTGAATGACTTCTTCTGCCTGAACAACTTTATACAAACTGGGAGCCCTTGGATCCTTTTGTGTGTCAACAGCATAAATGCGTCCTGATCTGCAAGAGTTATATTTATCAAAAACTTAGTTACATTTATCAAAAACTTTCATATAGTCATTAAGAGTAGATATAATCCTTACACTAGTGAGGGCAGGACGAGATATCGTCGAGCAGCTGATGGATCTCCATAACACGAACTGCAGGAATTCCATCCAGAGTGATGTAGTTCATCACCCTCATAAGGCATAGGCAGCCTATGGATTACTTTTGAATAAGATGGTGAATTAGGATCTGTATCTACTGTAGCCAAGTAGTCAGGTTTCCCTCTTCCAGTACCTGTGGAAATGAACCATATTCAGAGGCGGATCAAAGATTTAACTTCATCAATAGTTTGCAATGAATCATAGTTCTTTTGAAAATATAGATTTCCCTTTGGCCCACAAATCACAGATTCTTTTAGCAATCATACTTTTACAACAAATTTCCATACCAAAGCTTATATCTTCTCCCCAACCCTCCACCCCTCCAAAGGGAATCAGAAAACCAAAGAAAGAACCATACTTGATCAGCAAAAGCAAAGATAAAAACTTCAACTTCCAACAAAATCTATACAAAATGAATCAAACTTGGTCATCTAAAGCAGAGATAAAGATTTCAACTTTCAACTAGCTTTGCTTCCAACATGAAACATACAAAGAAAAAAGACTTCATTTTTATGAATTAAGTTAGTGGGGGGTGTGAAGAACACTTAAGATTTCCCTTAGGCCCACAAAGACAGTATTTTTACCAGCAATCCAAAATTTTACAAGGAATTTCTACAGCAAACTTTATCTCCTCCATCCCCCACCACCCCTCCTCAACCCCACCCCACCCCACCAAAAGGGCAGAAAAGGCAGAAAAAAAAAGAACCATACTTGATGAGCAAAACCAGAGATAAAGATTTCATTTTTCAGCTAGTTTTACTTCAACAAACATAAAAAAGCCTCAATTTCAAGAATCTATACAAAGAAAAAGAGAAAAGCTTACCAGTATAAATGCAGGTAACATATATCAAAGATTCTTTAGGACCAGCCATGGCTTCAAGTGGAGAAGCATAACCAGGTCCTTTTTTGCAACACCCATTAACCGCCGCCACCATCCCTTGCTCCGTCGCCATTTTCTCGCCGGAAAATGTGAAATTACAGATCAGAAATAGCCAAAATAGTGCTAAAAAGACCAGAAAAAACACCCTTTTTCAGTTGTTGGCTTGTAATAACAAGGGTATATATAGGAAAACCAAACACGTTGTGAGAATCGTCAGAATCATAGGATTAGTTTGCTCTGTTTATGGATTTATTATCATGCAGTATTTCTTTTTTCTGTATATAGACTAGATAATATTCTAAATACATATATTGTATTTGGCTTAATAAATTATCTACCTAATTAGAAAATTTTATCTAAATAATTGGATTAAGTCATCTTTACGTCAATTTCTAATTTGTCCGTTTATAAAAGAATATCTCCTTTTGTCGATTTATTCAAAAAAATAAATCTTTTTTTTTGGCAAAATATTAATTCCAATTTTTCATATTGCATGTTTAATACCACAAGATTAAATAATATTTTAATATATTTAACAAAATTTTAATTTAGAATTACAAGATTAAAAAGTTTTCTTTATTTTCTTCAACTCCATGTCAAGTCAAATCCAAGAGTGGGGAGCTACATGAACCTACTTTGATGAAAAATTATATTATTTATACATAGTTATTTTTAATTTTTATTTATATATAATAGATGTCAACCTTCTTCAACTAGTTTTGTATCTATTTCTTCATATTTTGAACCCCTTAATAAAAATTTTGTCTTTACCACTGGTGAAACCTGATAATTATTTTTTAAACGAAGAGAGTAACACATTTTAATTAGATATTTTTATTCAAATTTTAAATTTTCTTTTTCTTATATATATTTTTATTGATTTATTAGGTAATTAAATTAATCACATAAAATATATTATTTTGTTAATTATACACATCCAATAAGCTCTAAAACTCTAGATATTATCTGCTTAATATGGTAAATTTTTTTCTTTTAAGATGTAAATAGAAAAAGTTTAATTAAAACATTTTATTAGAAATTATTGTGTTCAACTATAACATTTCGAAATTTAAGTATTTAATGAAATATTCTGGTGAAATTTTAATTAGCTGTCTATATATTGACTTTTATATGAAAAAATTATTTTAATAAAAATAAATATAGTTTTTGATAAAAGTATTTTAAGTACATGAACATCATGTGAATATTGGTATTGGTCCAGGTGAAAAGGATCAAAACTTATAGGTCATGATTATTTTCAAGGTAGATATTATTTAATGTTTAATGTTTTTTTTAATGTTAAATTTTGTAAAGAAATTTACCACCATCAAGATCACATTTATTTATTGTAGCAAGCATTTATTTATGTGTCATTATATGTGATACTAGTGATTAAGGGTTCTAAACTAAAAATTTATATGGTATTATATAGGATATAAGATAAAATAATTAATTAATACTCATATATTTAATATCTGTTTTATTTATACTTGTATAATTCTAATTAACTACCAAACGACTTATATATTTGTTTTCAACATTAGAAACTTTTCACGAATTATCAATTTCACACGATACATATTACACTTTTTACTCGATAATAAAAAGAATTTGATTGAATGATAAGTACTCCTTATTAATTTTGTTCTATGACTGAGATTTGAATTATCTAGGAATCAAAATAGTGAAAACTCTCAAGAAGTGGAAGAGATAAGTAAAATTATATTAATAATAACTTATAAATTAGCATAAAACATGTATATATTAAGTAATTATAATATGGCGAAAAGAGTTATGTGTCATGTACTAGTGATTGGTACAAATATAACATGCCAATTTTTTTTTAACCACAAATATATATCCCATGGTTTATGTGGTACAAAAATTTACATTCAGATCTATCGGGTTGTATTGTACTGGTGGGAGTATTTCACCCTTAACTAGAGATCTCGAGTTCGAGCCCTGAGAATGGAAGGGAGCGTCACTCCCAAATGGGCCCTGCAGTGCGCGATTCAGATTTAGCCGGAGCTTCACGGACTTCAAACACCGAGTGGGAAACCAAAAAGATAATAAAATTTTAAGATAATAGTCAGTTAAATAATGAAGGACGGTGGATTGAGGATATATATAACAAATTTTAAAATTTATGAGCAATATTTTCATATATAAATTATTTGGACAATTCGATTTACTTATTTGATTTGAAATTTATTTAATGTTTAGGGTTGGAAATCTTCACATGGCGCCCCTGTATATATCTTGACAACTCATAGGCTATATATGTCAAATAATTAAAAATTGTGATGATAAAATTAGTGATTAATTAATGTAATTATCTCCAATCGTGTATGTTAATCCAGATATTTTCCTTTCAACACTACTTATTAAACTATTGATTTGACTATTTAAGTCGTGCTAATCACTTTGAGAGCCAACTATATTATATTCCGTCCAGATTTATCTGTCCATGTTTAATTTAACTTCTTTTTTTAAAAAAAATATTTATTATAGCACACTTGATTATTATAAATCACTTAAATATTGGACAAGAAAATTAATTAATAGTCAATATAAGGATAATATAAGTACAAAATAATACACTATCACTTGATTTTTTAAATTGAACAAATAATAATATACATAGACTTTTAGCATAGTAAAGAAAGTAAAAATAAATGAAAGAAGTAGTATTTGTTTAAGAGAGTACATTCGCGTTATACATTGATAATAATAACATAGTAATATTATCTGGGTTGAGTTCGTTGCACCAAATTTGCCTGGTGCGAGTTATCTCTCCTATGTAATTTGCGAGTTATTACATAGAAGTACAGATTTATCATGTACGTATCCAAAGAATAGCAGCTGCAAATTTCTCTTGTTATCAAATAAAAAAATAATATAATAATATTATTTAGTAATATAGTAATATTATTTAACGAAAAAGGTTCAGAACTAACTATGTCCTATAGGGTTTTAGGGCCAAATATACCATTATTTCATCTGTTTAGCTAAAATTGCCCTAACAAACTGAATTAGCAACATACTATTTATACATAATTAAGTTATCAGGATTATAAAAATATTTTGATTTTTTTCTGTATTATTTATTAATCATGAAAGAGATCATCAAAAGAAAAGGAAATAAATAGTTAAGAATTTACTGATATCGACATTTATATTGAATCATATTTATTAATTGTTATTATATATATTAATTAAATATGATTCAATAGTAAAAAGTTTATGATAAGCTTAGTGATTAATTAATGTGATTATTATCTATCTCGTGGCTTGATTTTATTGGCTTTTACCAAACTTTTGCTCAAGAAAACAATTTTAGGAAGAAAAAATATAAAGATATTTTTATGTTGTGACAATGACAGTAAGATTAATATTTTGACACATAATTAGAAATGAGAGAAAACTATATTATCGTAGAAAACATGAAGATTTTTTGTTTTCCAGTAATGTTAAATGTTGCCTTTAGAATTTTATTAATTTAATACGTGTAGAAAAACTTTTTTATCATTAATGTATATATAATTAATGAAGGCTATACATTTTAGTTTAAGTAATATTTGATCGAAGTAATAAGTGTGTGAAAATACATATAATATTTAAAATTTAAGCCCAAAAAAATCTAATCAAAAATACATTTTCTCACGTGTCAAAGTAAAATATATCGATAAAATTCCAAAATTATCGATGAATTTCATCAAATTTTTATCATAGATAACGTGCAAAATGATGTAGATATATACTAAGAAATTTCACAAAAGTAGCAAGAATACCAAGTCATGAAATATTTAACTTTAACAGCATTATTTTACTATTTTTTATTAAGTGAAAAAGATAGTTTAATTTTAATTTTAAAAAGTTAATTTTCTCAGATCTCGCACAGAACGCATACAATAAAATTAATATTTATCAAATAAATTGAAGACATCCAAAAAATTAATTTATTGATTGAAACTTTGCCAAAAAAATGTAGAATTGTTTAACTTGAGAAAATTAAGTGAAGATGACTATGCATTTTAATTAAATAGCTTCGTGTCATACAAATTATCGATAGAAATCTATTTATTTAATGTTGACTAATATTTCATTTGTTAACTTTAGTGAAGTTTTCACTAATGAACTGAAATAGTTGACTTAAGAAAATGGCCTTAATTTTCTATTCACAAGACTTATGGGAAAAATAATTCGTGTTATGATTTTTCTTTCGTTGTTATATTCAGCATGGCTACTTTTATTACAACAATAATAACAATAACATATTCAGTGAAATTTCACAAATGAACATGACTATTTTTATTATTATTATTATTATTATTATTATTATTATTATTATTATTATTATTATTATATATTTTTATAATGAAATTTTGATACCATGAATTCATAAATATTTATTGAGTAAAGAATTTTTTAAAATACCTACAAA
>JAOTQR010000109.1:25125705-25138429 GCA_025774065.1 Solanum ossicruentum | reverse complement strand
ATGATAGATATATTTATAATTATAATATATAATAATAAATATAAATCATATATTTCACATAGTTTAAAGATTGGTTTTTATCTTTTTCATTTAAAAATTAATTAGAATTGTGTGAAAGTAGATCGTAGATCTTTGGCTAACATCATGCGGTGGCATTATTGGACCCACAGTTTGTAAATCTCAATGTAGTGGGTGGTCTCACTCTTACACCACTGACCATCGTGAATTTAAATTTAATTATATTTTAATATAAATATCAAATAAAAACTTTAAAAAAATTATCATTGCAAATATATCTCCACTATATTTATTTCATAGTATTATTCATGTTATATTAAAAATAAATATAATAAAATATTTTATTGCGTGCAGCGAAGAAAATATCTTTGATAGAGTTGGTGGGCGTTGGTTAACGGTGTCGTTTTCTCGCAAATCTATACGGGTCTATATCATTTCATACAATATAAATATATTTTTCTTATATTTTTATTTAAATATTATATGCACAATGTCCCCACTAATTCGAAACAAAATAATAAAGGGAAATAGTGGACAAAAAGTAGGAAATTATATTATAGTATTTTATAGTAATATATAAAAGAACACCCATCCACCCCCTTTATTTATTTCTTTTTTAAGCATGGGATATAGAGGATAATTTAATTAGAAATTATTTTGGACCGATACATAATGAACAAGAAAGATTGGTCTAACCAAATGAATCAAAAAAATGTTGCAAAGTACTACTAGAATTTGATGGATTTATTAATTTCCCTACTTTAGCTTCATAATTTGTATTCTTACTGAGAGTGAAAGAAATTTAAATATTTGAGCGAATCGATTTATGATATATTTGAAGGATGTAGGACTAGAGGAGTCAAAATCTTGGAAGGTATATATGCGAAAATTCAATATCTAGAGTAAGAATTCTTTCATTGAAAAATCTAATTTTTATTAAAAATTTATGTAATTTGAACTCGTATTGTGTAAGATTTACTTATAAATAAATATTTCTTACTAAAAATACGTTTTTACTCAAATTTAAATTCGAAACCTCTTATTACTGGTGGAACCTTGTATCATATGAATTCAAAGGAATCAAATATTGAATTGCCCAAAACTCTATGAATAAGTTGGACTCTTGGGTTGGTGAAGTGTTTGGTAGAGCTACAACATGCTAATATCTGTTTTAATTTATGTGCAACAACTTTTGACCTTATATATACATTTTAAAATAACCTTATCTTCTCCACTACATAGGTTAAGATTGTTGGTGAGAATATGAATTGACCATATTGACCTCAACAAACCCCTGACTTGTTTATTAATCATCATAGGTTCGGAGGTATGGTCTATGCCCTCCTTCTTATACATATTTTGGTTATGTTTTATGATAAAGCTTGGGATTGTGCGGCTCATTTCCCGACTGTCAAAGGGGTGGGGATCCTTTGGCAAGGTCTGTTCCCTGTTAAAAAAAAGTGGGGTATATTTTTCTTCATAGAATTTACATAAATCACATAGTGTAAAAAGTTAATTACTATTTTTCCCTACTCTTTTTTAATTTACAGAAATTCCTTGAAAAAATATGGCAATCTCGATACATTAATTCAATAATCTAAATATATTAATTCAGTTTTAGATACAAAAATTAGAGCTTTTAAGTATCATCAGGTAACATTTAAAGTATGATACATTGAACATAGAGATAATTTAAGAGAGAATTAATGTATCCAAATTACTAAATTAATGTATCTGGATAAAAAGAAGAAATTTTTGAATTTTTTGAAAACGAATGAAAATAATAAAAATATGATAAATAAAAAAATGCAATTAGATAATTATTCCTTATTTTTTCAATTTTGGAGTCTTAAATAAAAATATTCATTACTAGTTTTGACTGCATTGATGACTCGGGATATATTATTTCAACAAATGATGATTCACTATGAGTAACTTGGTGATTAAATATAATAACTAACAATTGATATAGGAAAAGTTATAGCAAGAAAATTATAAATTTAATTTTTGTATAGTAATAATCCAATAAACTTAAATCTCTCAATTCAATAGAGAAGTATTATGAGATCATAAAACTCTTATGTTTCATGACCATCTAGCAAGCATGTATGTAACTTTCACTTAAACCATTAGACAACGCAATGTCATCATCTTATGTAGTTCATTGATAATAATTTGAGGGATGTATTATCGAATTTCACACGCAGTAATCAAGATTATCAAATACAGTAATAGATTTATTTTTGTCACCCCATCAGAAATGACAAATGAATATAGATGATGACAAAATATCAAATTTGAATGACCAAACGAAACTTTCATAACTGGAAAGTACATGAAATCCTATATCATCATCTCTAGAATAACAACGAACCCTTTGGTTTAGTTCGGTTTTAAAAATTTAAAAATCGACTAAATTGATTTGGTTATAGTTTTAACTAATAATCGATCCAAATCGAACCATGAACACCCATAAATTCATTAGTGTTGTTACATTGTTTTCCTAAATTTTTTTTCAATTTCTTCTTTTAGTGAGTGAACATAGTTTCATTTTGTTAGTGTTATCATTGATATTATTATCCGTATCATTTTCTTATCTCATTTCTTGTCAATTTCTTATCATACTTCAATGGATTCTCAACCACCATTTTATGTCGTAAATCTAATTTATACACTAATAATTCAACAAGATTAAAAATTAATAATTCAACAAAGAAGTATTATTATTTTTAAAAAGGTAAGATTTTAATAAAAGGGTATCAGTACAGGATTATAAATGTTTATCGCTCACCAGTCAGTATATTTGTAGCTATTCCCTCTATCGTTGGACAACCAGATACCATCCTCTTGTGTAGTCCATTGACAATAATTTGTCGTAGGAAGGGGCGAATACAAAATGCAGTGATCATAGTCATTGAATACATCAAAAGATTTGTATTTATTATTCCACCAAAACTCACACTTGAACCTTGTTCTAGCCCAGAGCCACTGATTAAATTTGAACCTCCAACTGAAATTTTCAGATGCAGCAAGTTCATGATATCCTAAATCATCTTCCGCGGAATGACAATGAATCTTTAATTTGGGGGAATCAGATGGAAAACCATTGTATATAACAACAGTATATTTTTTCCAACGATGATTTCCTTTTGCTTGTGGAAAGCAAAAGAAGAAGAAAAAGCATAACAACAATAAAGTTTTGAATTTTAAATAATCCATGATTGAAGAACTTTTCAATTTTAACTTTAATTTTTTAGAGACTATATGGTTTTTGTTTTTCTCTTTGACATATAATCCTTCCTCATTTTATACAATCAATTCTACCATCAAGGTTAATTTTGAAATTACTTGTCTCAATTATAGATGACACTTGAATAAAAAATATTCATTCCTAGTTTGACTACATTGATTACTCTAGTATTTTGTATTCCAGGTTTAATTTTATTATAAAATATTAAATAAAGATAATTTTAAATATGACATGATATAAAACATGAAAAAAAGTCAATATAATAATCTATTCTAGTATATACACTTTTTGGTCAACATATTAATTTCTTATCAAATTTCAGTGAATTGTGGACTACCACTTTATATCCTAAAATCTAATTTAAGAATTATTAAGCTTAAAAATCAATTATTCAACAAATAAGTACTCTATTATTATTTTTAAAAAAATTAAAAGTATTGCAAGATAAAACTTTTACTCATTCATCATTCAACATATCCGTAATTAATATGGTCAGTGTTGGTCAAATAAATACCATTTTCTTGTATAGTTTCATTTGATAAAAAATTATTTTAAGAATAGGCGTAGTATAAATATAGAGATCATAATTATCAAATACTTCAAAAGTTTTATTTTTTTTACCCCATACAAAATGAAGTATTAAAAGGTAGTTAAGATTTAACAAAATAGTATCATTACAAGATCATAAATATTTATTTTTCACCATTCAACGTATCTATAGTTATCTCCTCTATCATTAGTCAGCCAAATACCATCTTCTTGTGTAGTCCATTGACAATAATTTGTCGTCGGAAGGTTCGAATACAAAATGCAGTGATCAAAATCATCAAATACAATAAAAGATTTGTATTTATTATTCCACCAAAACTCACAACCGAATCTTGTTCTAGCCCAAAGCCATTGATTAAATTTGAACGACCAGCTGAAATTTTCATATGCAGCAAGATCATGATATCCTAAATCATCTTCCGCAGAATGACAATGAATTCTTAATTTGGGAGAATCAAATGGAAGGCCATTATATATAACAACAGTGTATTTTTTCCAACGATGATTTCCTTTTGCTTGTGGAAAGCAAGAGAAGAAGAAAAGGCATAAAAACAATATAGTTTTAAATTGTGAATAATTCATGATTGAAGAAACTTTTCAACTTTATTTAATTTGGTAGAAACTATATGTTCTTTTTTTTTTAAAATTATAATCATTCCTCCTTTTATACAATTCATTTTATGGGCAAAGATAATGAGATTTTTATATAATCTATTTAGATATTATCATTAATTTTGTAATTACTTTAAATGGATCTTGAAAAAAAAATAATTCATATATATGTCATTTCAATAAATTACAAATTAGAATCATCGACATTTATTATTATCTATATTTATAATATATAACTCCTCAATGAGGTGGCGCTGTTAGTTGAAATCTTATATATCCATTTTTGTAGTTTTTTCGATTTTTTCTTCTAATTTGAAAAGGTATAAAATCTTTACCTTAATTTTATTGTGAAGTATTAAAGATAGTATATTATTATTTTATTATCAATGCCATTGATATTTTTTCTAAAATAGAAATTTTACAAAATATTAAAGATATCATATTTAATTTCTTTTATCATCAATGATACATTATTAATCTCTTTCCTAAATTTTCTCAATTTCTTTTTTAATGATTGTACATTTTCTCTATTCCCTTAATCAACACTATTATTATTTATTATATATAAAAAAATTTCTTTCATAACTTGTATATGTTAAACTTCTACTTTTAATAGTATTATCAAGTCTGAAATTATTAAATTTTCATATTCATAACCTCTATTTATTTATTTATAAAATTTAAACTATATTTCTTGTTTAGTCCCAATGTGTTCAGTAGATAACTCAGAATATACTTAAGGTCTTTGGTTAGCAATAAATCCTAGTTAAAGTATCAAAATGAAATTTGACGATAACTTTAAGAACTTATTATGTATTTGACCCAAATTAAATTATTTAAAGATTATTAATATTATTGATATTTAAATAATTTAATAATTCAGCTATTTTGAACATTATAAAAATTTCAAAAATTGAGTTCGCATGAGTTTGACTAGTATTTATTAGTAGCTTGACTACATGGTGAAACAAGATTGTGTGGAATATGAATCAATATTATGTCATTCTAAGTTCTAACAAATGATGACCCACCTAAAATTTAGAGTGACAATAGAGCGAGTTAGATCAACGGATTATAATGGTTTAAGATAATAAATAGATTAAGATTTAATTTAATTTAAATTTGTTCGAGTCAACAGTGGTTGAGTAATGAATATAGAGCCGGTCAAAGATTTAATCCAATTCAATTTTTATTATTATTTTATTTATTCTTTTGCAATGTTTTAGTATTTAATAAGATTGATATTTTTTAAATTAAGGCTATATATAACATATCAAATTAGAAAAAAATATTCTATTTTAAAGGTATTTCAATAAGATTTCTCTCTATTTGATTTAGGTATATCAAACCAATATTTTAAGGATTAAGCTAATAAATGAATGAGTCAATAAGTTCTCCGAATTTAAACGAATTAGACAATTGAGTTGATTTTTCTATCCCTACTAAAACTATGAATTCGATTCCTCTTTATTTATAGGAAAAACAACTCATATTCCTATTGAATCATTTAGATACGAGTAGATAGTGGACACGTCAAAAAAAATATCCATATAGTTGTTCACGTCATACTGCTTAGCCATTCTCAACAGGTGAAGTGGCAACCATCTTGGACATATTAACGATAATAACATACTCCATAAAATTATATAAATCATGTACATAGAAGATAGAATATACGTTAACTTTATCATTATCTTGTAGAGACAAAAAAGACTATTTCCAAAAAACTCTCAATAAAATTGTGACATATTTAAGTATTTTTCAAAAGCTAGATGGGCTAAATGTTACTTTTCGAAATATAAGGTGTCTAAACTCTTAAAGTAAAAACTACTACTCTCTTTCCCAACTTCAACTTCATAATCGGAAGTTCTCAACCCTAGTTCCCATCTTCACTGATTCTTCCGCCGGAGCATCACCGGCGCCACCGTATCAACCGCCGGAGCCTTCACCTCTACAACACACACATTTCCCCTTCATACCCATTTTTCCATATGGCGATTAGAGCCATTTCAAGACTAAAAATTCCATCTTTGCTTCTTAAACACCTTTCAGTTTCTCCATTACCATCAATTTCTTCTACCTTAACAGCTTCCTCTTCATGTTCTACTTTATGGATTCCTGAGTTTTCTGGAAGTTCATCGAGGGTTGTGAGGTGGTTCCATGATGGAAGACCAAGAGGACCACTTTGGAGGGGAAAGAAATTGATTGGAAAAGAAGCACTTTTTGTGATTCTTGGGTTAAAGAGATTTAAAGATGATGAAGAAAAGCTTGATAGGTTTGTTAAAACACATGTCCTTAGGCTTCTTAAAATGGATATGATTGCTGTACTCAATGAACTTGAGCGCCAAGAAGAAGTCTTTCTAGCTGTTAAGGTAAGATTTCTAATGCTAAAATATGTGATTTTTCTTATCTTTGTTCATATGGGGTTTTTTTTTCTGGTGTCCGGGCTAGGTGAGTATTCCACCGAGTACATGGGCGCTGGGGTAGTTCCTTCTCCAGATCCATTGGAGCAGGACTGCAGTAATAGTATTTTGTTTTATAATTTTTTTTCATTTCTGTTTTCAGAAGTTTTATTGTTGCATTTAGTAATAGAGGAAGTGATTGCTTTTGGAATTATCACAATAGTTCAAAGCTGTGATCGTTCTTTGTTCCAGTTTAGTGTGTAGGTGCCCAAGTTTTGTTGGATTTGATAAACTTGTATAATTTCACTTATAAGGCAGTAGCTGTGGTAAAATGCATTCGGGGCTTTAGGATCATTGAGTTTATGATCAATGCCATGGTGAAGAAATATAGGCGAAGTTGCTTATGTTAGATCATAATAAATAATAGAATTGGTCATTAGTGTCCACTATTCAGTGGTTCTATAATATTTTTTGTGATGTTATCCTCTTAATTTAATTTGGATTGGAAGCTAGATGTAGACTAAGAAACTATTAGAAGGAGTTTGATGCCGACTTAATTCTTGCAATGTTCTGTGAGACAATGGACTTATGTAAATAGAACCTCTATTTAAAAGAAAAGAGACAACAGCAATCTTGACAACTGAAAATTTGAAAAGAAGGAGAATTACATATGTCATATGATACTTTATTTGCAAATGTTTAGGGAAGACGTAGACCATCTCCTCCTATGTTGTCTTGTGGCAGCTCACTTGTGGTAGTAGATATTAAGTTGGTTCAGACTATAATGAGTAATGCTGGGCAAAGTGAAGGAGACACTTCCTGTTGGACTTAGAGCATGAGATGTTGCCCCACTAGCACTCGTGGATCCTGTGGAAGGAAAGAAATAGGGGCCCTTTTGAAGGGTATAAAGAAAAACTTAAGTACATCTGTGGAGTAGCCTCTTATTCGTACGTTCTTTTTACTGCACTCATAAGGTTCTAGTTGTATGTAAAGTTGGGAGAAAAGAAATAGAGGCTGGGAAGAGACAGAAATGATTTGCTCTTTATGTTCAAGTATGGTAAAGGGGGAGAGTCTAATGGCTTTCAGAGAAAAAACATGGACTCTATAGAATTTTTTGTTGAGAAAGGTAACAAGTAAGATTTTTATCAAAATTTGGTCGTGCTAATACAGTGATGCTATATAACTGTTCTCCCAAATCTTTCTTTGTGGTGACAATTGTTGGTTTATGTACTTGTGCTGATTACTAAAAAGAACGATCAAATCGGGCATACCATCTATAAAATATTGTTGTTGCTGTCAGATATCTGTTTGACCTTATTCTATTTTTGTTCCTGTTTGGTTCAGATCGTCCATTCTAAATTTTTAATCTTGATATGCATGACAATGTCATTTTCAGTTATCTAAGTGTATTTATTATCATAAGCTATGGACTTGCCTTTCCTACTTTGGGCCATATTGAATGACATTGTCACACGCAGCTGGTTGTTTGTATTTCAGGTGTTTTGGGTAATTCAGAAACAATCCTGGTACCAACCTGATGTCTATCTTTACAAGGACCTGATCATTGCATTGGCGAGACGTAGAAAGATGGATGAGGCAATGAAGTTATGGGAGAGTATGAGAAAGGAAGATTTAATTCCTGATTGTCAGACATTCACTGAAGTTATTAGGGGCTTCTTGAGAGACGGATCTCCTGCAGATGCAATGAACATATTTGAGGACATGAAAAAGTCTCCATACCCACCCGAGGAGTTGCCTTTCAGGGTTTTATTGAAGGGACTTCTGCCTCATCCCCTATTAAGAAACAGAGTTAAGCAAGACTTTGAGGAGATTTTTCCTGATCGGCATATATATGATCCTCCAGAAGAGATTTTTGGATTACGTTGAGGTTTGTGTGTTTTGTATTTTGCGTTAACTTGTAGCAGATTAGGTTACTCGTTGTTTGAAGTCGTTCTCTTGTTCTTCTAATCTTCTAATAAACTGCTCGATGGCATTAGTGTTCAGTAGCACCCCTTTGGTATTGGGGAAAGAAAAGATTTTTTTTATTATATCATGTTATATTCTTCATTTTTTTCGTTATGCTATTATGTTATCTTTGCTTCTTTTGCTTGAATGATATGTGACTGTCTTGTTTGGTTTCAGGCTTTGATGAAACCAAGCCATACAGTTTATCTTTGATGCTGCGGAAATATTATATTAGTGGAGACAAGCATATATCTAGTCCTAGGATGCTTCTTCCACCTAGATATCTTATAGTATACAAACTCTATCACTGGCTCTGTGTGGAGCAGTACATCCTCCTTTCTGATGATGTGCTAAGATTGAGCATCGCTGTTTCTCGCTATCCATGGTTCACTGGTTACTGCAGAATTCGCCAACGTGTTTTAGGACCAGACATGATGCTAGTTGAAGTTCAAGACATTTATCTTAGGCTCTTAGCTCTGGCAAACTTGTTCAGATTTAAGCTACTAGTGTTTAGGCAGCTCAAAATTGTAACTTGGTACCTTTGAGATTTTAGTTGTCATTATAGTTTTCAAGGTGCTTATGAAATTTTTGAGGGGAAAAGTGTGAAATGATGTTACATTTGGTTACAAAAATAAAGACACTAGGTTTTGGCTTATTGCATTTTGTATCTCAATTCTCAAAGTCCGGTTTCTTGGAGACTTTTATGGATTATGGCTTAAATGCGTTAAGTCAATAAAGTGAATGAAAATCACGGTAAGACTAGACTTTCAACAACATCAACATACCCAGTAAAAAAGATCTGAAGGAGATAAAACCTTAAAGATTATTGAAAATGAAAGATAAGCATTACAACAAAACAAGATTAAGAATGATTAAGCTTATTTTTTTTGTGCCTTCAAAAAGTTATCTTAAGAAATGAATGGTCATTACAAGGATAAAGCACAATCCCTCAAATTTATTTCATTTTTATAATACGAAAATGAAATTAATTAAACCCATAATTCTTTCATAAAGGGTGGTAGAGAGATCATTTATCTCTACCAATCTTTTTCAACTATCAATAACATTTTCATATAAAAGAAACAAAACAAGAAAAGGACAATGATAACACTCAAGTAACTTTAGGAAAAACAAAAAAAAAAAACACAAAAAAAGTTTTTTAGAAAAAACAAAACAAAACAAATAATGGCTTTGATCTCCTCTATGTCAAGGAGGTCAATTTTTTTTGTTTTCAATTTAATCCCTTTAGCCTTTTTCCTTTGCCTAACTCTTCAATCACCTATTGTCAAAGGAAGAACTATTTCTTCTGTCCCCCCTAACCTTGCCAAAGCATGTAACAACAACAATGAATGCATCACATGGATTCAAACAGACAGGACCCAACCCGACCTAGATTCCCTCCAAAAAGCCGATTTGAAAACAATTGCCTTTCTAGCCCTTAAAAAAGTCGAGCAAGAGGCCACCAATGTGTCCATAACGGTCCGAATGAAGCTCCTTAACAATAATAGTAACCAACTATCGTCCGATACACAACAAGCATTGAGCGATTGCAACGATCATTTCATTCCGGCTATCGAGCTAATCGATGACGCGGTCGATGCTGTCGTTAATGACGCATTTACCGATGCTATTAATTATTACACGACAGCGATCACGGATTTCGAGGTGTGTTACCCTAAGCTTAAGGCAATGCGGACCTCTAATTCGGTCGATGTTGATGATTATGTGGATAATCATATTGCTGAGATTGCTAATGCACGTAATGCTTTGGTTAAATTTATTCATATTCCTTTAGACATTCTTAAAGTTGTTGCAGCTAGTAACCCACATTAATAAGTGATTTTATTAATTTTCTTTCACTTTGTTATGTGGGAAATATTAATTTAGTGAATGTGTCATTCGACCAATGTGTGTTGTCACAATTGTATAAGAGGTATGTCATATATAAATTTGACATACAATAATAAATATATTATATATTTTGTATAATATTGATTGTTCACGATTTTTTATTCGTTGATGATTAAAATGTCTGGAAAGTGGATTGGTAATAGGTTGACATGAAGTAATTTATCATGCTCAAACATGAGCCAGTCGCTCGTTAG
This sequence comes from Solanum ossicruentum, assembly GCA_025774065.1. Classification (NCBI taxonomy): domain Eukaryota; kingdom Viridiplantae; phylum Streptophyta; class Magnoliopsida; order Solanales; family Solanaceae; genus Solanum; species Solanum ossicruentum. The sequence goes on along the minus strand of JAOTQR010000109.1, from coordinate 25,127,528 downwards.
GGATGGTTTTGATACGAGCTTAAATGAAGCTATGTGATTTGTGAAAATTCATATAGCTAATCTCAACTCGTTAGTCATGAAAATAAGATAGAAATTAAAGTAAACGTCTCCAACGATAACTCAGCTACATAAATGTCTCAAAGATACATAACATGAAGAAAGAGGTGAAGTTCCGAATCTAAAGGCTCACCAAATCAACTAGTAGTCTTGGACGTCAAAAAGCTAGCCACGAGTCGGTGGTGGGGAGCTTTAGGTGTGTCTTAGCCACCGTTAAGTCTTCATGTAGAATGATATGTTTGGACGTTATGATTTAAGTTGACTTCTTCCCATGTTTCCCTTAGTCCCATCCTTTTTTATTCATTCCATTAATTACTTATGAATGCTAAGAGGCTTCAATAAAGTATCGAAATTCGACGTGTTACGACTAGGCACTAAGTTCAAATCATGACAAAGTTGGTAATATAGTTCTTATATAACTTTAGATGGACAAAGCATTATATGTATGATATGATTAACACTTAATTCTTCTGAGCCAAGTGATAAACCACCATTAATTAAATTGATACTCAATAATTTGGGATTCCTAATGTTAGATTACCAGAAGTAATGGGTAGAAAATGTACTTTTCAAATAGATAGTGGGTCTATTCAACCATAATAAAACAAACAAGGGGCTACAATGCAATTGAAAAAAACTGAAAAAATCAAAGTTAAAAAAGGCCCGCTATTTTATCTGTTAAAAAAAGAAAAAAAAATCAATTTTCGTACTCGTTTAGGGAAAATGAGAACTCCGATCTCCGGCGAATTAGACGATTGGGATCGGCCTTTTACCGATGAGGAACTCCAAGAAATCGATGCTGCATTCCAGTCAGCTACCAAGAGACGAAGCGATTCAGACGATGTAGCCGGCGGCGGCGAAGAATATCGACGGAAAAGTCGCCGGAGATTGCCGGAATCGCTTTTTGTTTATCATCAACAAAATGAAGCATCCAATTCGTCGTTGTTGTCTCCTTGCACTAGAAATCGGTCTCAGTGTAGTTATTCCTTTCGTTCTTCTAATCAAGGTGACTGTTTCTCCTCCTATTGTTTGTGAAATTGTACTTAGTAAATTGTTATTCAGGAAAGTTTTTTCTTTTTCTTGTTTGTTGCAGCTAAGTTAGTGATGCAATACCCGAAAATGGCTTTTAATGGACGTGTTATATACAGTAGAACTACTAAGGAAGTGGAGAAATCTGCAATAGAGCTGTTAAATTTTGTTGAGGAAAAGAAGAGGAAAGAAGGGGATGTTGCTCTTGGATTTGACATTGAATGGAAGCCCACTTTTAAAAGAGGTCAGTTCAGTGTAAATCAAATGATTTTGCAGATCTTTTTTGAAAAATGATTTTGGTAAGCTGAGGGTCTATCGGATACAGCCTCTCACTTTCCCTGGACCCTTATCTGTGAGAGTATATTCGATATGTTGTTAATTGTTGTTATACTTGATTTGTGGAACTTGATTTTGTGCTGGCTTCAACAACAACCACTACTTTGCTTCAATCTCAAGATAGTTGGGATTGGATATATTAATCTTCAATACCATGTAACGTTATCTGCTGTTGTTTTGTTGGAGCAATGAGAATGTATAGAGTGGAAAAAGTTTTTGTTGGAAGCTTCGACGAGCCCAACGCACCCACTATAGAGGACCTAGAATGTACTACACACACTACACCAACTCTTTCACACTGGTTGACCTTTGATTTTATAAATTCTTAGTGCACAATAATACTTAGGCGGCAGTGCCGACCATATATCATTTAGGCGGTATAACCGACCATATATCACTCA